>VBVR01004272.1:0-14881 GCA_011638315.1 Tetramorium parvispinum
GTTTCATTATATAAGAATGTTACCGTAATTCGCAACAATTGTCACCGTAACCTAGCCGTCAAATTTCTCGCTTCTGACGTCACGATTCAAGATGGCTGTGCTGGGTACCCAGGAGTCTTAAGAAAAGTTTTTATTTACGGACATACAAGAATTCTGGAATATTAATTTGTTAGCACTTTTTCTGCTTAGATATGCGGATAATGATAATTGTGCATGCCTGCATTTCTCTCAGAGCTCGGTGGGAAAATGAATATACCTGTGTTCTTTACTGGGCAAATAAATTCTGTGGTACGAGGTATCCTATACATTTATAACGTTTGAATCTTGGACGATTTAGCATATAAGGTACACGGATCACGAACAAAATCTCCTTTTCCAAGCATATAAAAGACTTGTTCAAAAATATATAGGCACATGTCGGACACAATGCAATTCAACGGTGTGTTTTCAATGTTGATATTCAAATGTAAATTTCATCCATTAACACATTTTGAAATGCCTAAATAAAATTTCTATACACTGTCATAGTTGAAACGAATGTTGAACTTAAACATTAGACAACATGTTAGAAGTGGTGTAAATATTTAAATATCTGCACTATACATTTAAATTTAAGTGTAGATTTATATTAGTGTAGAAATTATTACTGATTTATAATAAAGTATATTTATATTTATATATAAAGACAATTAATATTTATATGTCTATGTATGTCTATATAAATGCCATAAATTTTTTATCCTTATCCTTAGGTATTCATTCACATATACATATTCATTTATTATTTTATCTATAATACAATTGTAAAGAACAAAGAAATAATTCTAATCGTCAAATTTCAAACATGAAAATAATAATGTTTGAACATTTTGAATACTTATATAATATCTGTTGCCAAATTTTGATCAAGTATACTGTAGATGCATAGAAATTGAGGAGGATGAGAAAATCGATCGAGGCGATAACTTCCGAGTCTTAGTAACGAGAATATGAAATAAAACTTGCACAAGGACAAAAAGGATAATAATGACAAAAATGCAATAACATCAAGAGCACAACAATTAAACATAATTCTTCAGTTTTACAAAATTAAAATTAATTTCAAAATTTACGAAAAAAATGTTGAGATGGTAATTATACCAAAATTTTTTTTTATATATTATATAATAATATATCTTTTATTCTTTATAATTTTACATATTTAGCAAATATTCAATTATACACTTAATTGCATAAATTGAAGATGAATTATTAAGTGCAAACTTTACATATGTATAAATTTGAACTTGCTATATTACCGACCTAATGTATCCGTTAACTTTCGCAGAGAGTCTCACAGAGAGCGTGGATATGCTATTTCACTCCATTCAGCAGTTCATGAGTAATAGATAATACCTCAATATTATCTTCTTTAGAAAGATTTTATTAACCATTTTTTAATTTGCAATTTTTTTAGATAAAAAAAGAAATGTGATATACATTACATCACAAAATGTAAAATCTAACTTTTTTATTTTTTATTTTTATTATTATATATTATTAGCTTCTTTTTATTATTACATATAGAATTTATTTATCTAAGAATTATATAATGAGCTATAATTAATTACATATAGCGATATTGTAATACAAATTGCCATTTGAACCATTTGAAGCATTGTAGGTAGTTTGAAACTAATTCTAGTAATGTATAACTTTTATATTATAAACAGAATTTTTCAATAATAAATAAAATAAATATTAGATATAATTATACAAATTTATTATAGGATGACGCGTGACTTCGTGCCAATATGTGAGTGTATATGTGATTAATAACGAAGGAAGGATCCCAGGTTCAGATCCTAGCGACTCTTTATGCAGCACAGAGCCTATTTTCAGTGAAAAGTCATAGAAGACTTTTTTAAATCTAGGTGACATTACAGGAATTATTATACTTTTCTGCGCCTATCTTATATTATTATTTATATTTCTATACAAGTTTATAATTTTACATAAATTATATAATAATTGTATAAAAATTTCCAGCTTTTCAATTTTAAAGCAGATGACAAAAGTGTGTAGTCGTACTTTATTAATAATTTTCATTGAAGATTCTTGATAAAAAAACATCGCGCCGCTACTACCTCCGATTTCGCATTTGTCTGACGAAAATCGATGATGTTTCACTTTATGCAACTGTGTCGTACATACAATTATCGCTATTATATTTCATTGTTAGCGAAGCTTTAAGATATGCTTGTTTATTTACGTACGATTCGTTTGCGTCGTGCAAAGTGAGATATTTCTATCTCATGACTCACGAGTTCATTCTACATTGGAATTTGCGATTGAGATGTGCTCGTTCTGAAGGACGCATCTCTCCTTATTTTTGTCTACACTTATATCAATTGAACACACATCGAAATTTATTTATTGGAAAGTTAATGTCATGTCAATGATTATATATCCAGTACTCACGTTTTCTGTAATCATTACGCTTCTTCTACCGATCCGTCTTATAACATCGAATTTTATTCCGTTTCGTTTCCATCACGCGCGTGTTTGCGAAGTAAATAAAAGTTTATTGCGGCTTTCACTGATTAAATCGACTGTGTGATATAAATCGGAACGGGATACGTTAGTAACCGCTATAGTTCGTGAGATGCACGTCCAAGTTTAAATTAAACATTTTTCATTTAAACTTCGCACCTTTGTAAATAATTTTCTTCGGTAATTAGAGGAAAACGATTAATCTTTTCTTTCGGAACGTACTTTGGAAAGTCTGACAAATGATAATATTTTTTGTAATTGATGTTGATAGTAATTATTACAAAATTAACTTTCTTCCATTGTTATGATATATTGGGCATTTCTAGATTGAGGTGATAAATTAGAATACATATTTTTTTCTTTTCATATTTTTCATTTTTTCGTAAGGTGGACAAAAAAATAATTATTTATAGATAAACGTGGACAAAGCAAATGCCATATAAATTTTGTAAAAATTTGCATTTTGGGATGACAACTTCACAGACTTATATTTATTTATTACACCTGAGAATTTATCAAAGATTTGTTTATTACGATGAGAAGAAAATTAATGTTTGTTTGGTATAATATGCATGAATGCAAGTATGTAAATATTTTCTGTTTTGATTAAAAATAAAATTTAATCATTTAACTTAAATTTTAGATTATTGTGTTAAAAGTGTATGTCAAGTATGTGTTCGAATAATTCAAAAAGAAAAAATATTTTTTTTACTTTCAGTGAACTTTCAATGAAGCTAATGACTATGTGAAAACTTTTTCGGAGTTCAAACAGTTTAGTAGTTAGAACTCCCAAAAAGTTTTAGACGGAAGTAGTATCTAACGTAAATAAAAATAATCAGCTTTTGCGTTTTCTGTTGTGATATTTTGTCTTCACTAAGCTATCTAAAGTTCAAGTTTGGACTCTTAAAATTTTATATATCGGGGATGTATATGTTATCTGCAACCTCGGAAGGGCTGAAAGTCTTTAGGCTCGTAGAGGAAGCTCGAAGCGTTCGTGCCTATACGATCGCCAGAATATTCCGAGCACCACTTCCGACGGTACGATACATTCCACGCTTGTGATGCAATAGCTTCAGAGGCAGCAGATCTCGTTGTTGCCGACAAGATGTGGTGGAAACTGAATGACGGTCACGAGCGGCACATGCGCGCAGGGGAAAAAGACGGTATCGAGCCAGACGGCTGGTTCACCCGTTAACAGAAACGGTGCAGCAGCGTCAGTTTCTTCCATCGCGCTTGGAGGACGTCCGGCGCCGGAGCGTAATTTCACGCGCACGAAGGCGTCCCGCTTCCGTTTCCACTTTGAAATTCTCGCCGCTCGCGTGTGCGTTCCCCGCGAAGCCGATGTGCGCGCGGAGCTCCGTCGGAGGATGAGATCGCCGCCGCCGCCGCAGTCGTCGTCGTCGTCGTCGCTGCCGCTTTCGTTGTTCGACGGATAATCACGCGCGGGCGGGGAACCAATCCAGCGGTAAGTCCGAGGAATTCGCATCGCGAATTCTTGACGGACGTGCGAGACGAGGTGCACGTATACACGCGGGCGCGTGTACAGCCGACGTTCGCCACTATGTTCGGTCATGAGACGTGTCACGCGTGCCGCGCGCTTTTGCACGCGCGCACACGCCGCACACCGGTGTTGGAAACTCCGCTTCCGTATTTTCGTTTATCAGCAAGTGCCCGCGTTTGCTTCCTGTCCTCGCTAATAAAATTCCGCCAACTCTAGACTCTCTTCGAACACTTTGCTAAACGTTCTCAATTGATTTTTAATTATTTCTACTTAATACGGTCAAGTACCCAATTACGTTTACTTTCACCGTTAAAGCTACTCGTTAAGTACTCATTAAGAATATTAATGAATATTTCCGTCCATCAGACGAGCGATGCCTTGCTTTAGCGCTCTGCGTGTAATTAATTTGCATATAAAGGGCGTACCATCAAGATTGAGCCGGACGGCGATGTACCAAATGCATTATCGCTTCCTACTTGCGCAGTGTTAACCGCTAATTACTCAGACCATTACGAAGGCGAGGACGACCGCGGTTGCAATCCATTTTCTCTGGTCGTAATCAATTAAAATGTTTCACTGTGTAACTATGATATTATCAATTATTAAGGCGATTCCCACGAGGGATATACGTATCATAAAAGAATAGGTCAATCGCTGAGTGACCATTAACCAGACGCACTGTGCATATGTCCATACACGCGCAGCGCCACGCGGTACTCGCTCCTTTGCTTTCTCGCTATCTTTCTCTTTTTCTCATTATACTTTTCCACCTTCTCTCACTGCTCCGACGTGACGCGACGCCGCGACGGTCGGAGTGCCGCTCGCGTGTGTCTGCCGTCCATGCGTGCTACCACGCGCGCAATGTACACGCATTGCGCACCATCCGGCCGCACGCATACACTCGCGTGCGAGGAAGCGACGACAACTTGCTAATTAGCAAGCGCCGCGCTATCGCTGGCGGGAGATAAGCCGCCGCGTATAAGGCGCGCGAGATATAGGTAGGTGCGCGAAGATAGAGGCCGTGGCGAATATCGGGACACGACCCTGACTGCAGGCTTCCCGAGGGATTTTCGAGGTCAAGGGAAGCCAGAGGCGCCGCCAGAGTCGTGCGCGAATGTTACGACATTCCCTCGCGAGGTCAGACCAGGTCGACCGTCACGTCGCGTCGCGTCGCGTAGCGTCGGACCGACACCTGATCCCTCGGATTTTCCATCCGTCATCAAGCCCAGCCGTCGTCGGTGCCGTATTCGTCGAGGTGGAACGTGTCGCGAATACCATTTACACCTCGGTGCTTCTTGTTATCTTGGCGCGATTGCTGAGGAAATCGAATAGCACTATAGTGCATGTAGCTACAGTGCATGCCAGCAAATAGGCGCCAATCTCACACAGGCACGCTCTTGGGCAAAAACGGAGCAGCAGACTCTCAGCTCCTTTTAAATAATAAGTACATATCTACTCGTGCAAAAACAATTCGCAGGTATCAATCACGGAACGCTGTGCTTCTCTATTCAAGCATTGTCTTTTCAATTTCAGCGATCCTTCCTAGAGCTTACAATTAGTAATATTCATATTAAAGTAATCATATCAGAAAATTTGTTTGTTATCTTTACTCTCAAAAGTTATTATTATTTTCTGAGCCTTTTGTGTATGGTAATAAAAAAGCGACATGTTTTCCATGGAATAATATAAAAACGCAATAACAGCTTGTAGAGGAAACTTTAATTACGCAATTGTTCAATTGAACGGTGATCTCACGAGAAACTTTATTGCGAAGCAAGTTTTATCCTTGTCAGATAAAATAACGTGTGGGTTCATGTAACAACATAAGATATCTGTATGTATATGTCCATGATACTACAATTTCAAAGTGCGAAATATTTTTGGAAACTCGAATCTGTGTCTTGAAATATTTGTAATCTTCCGGTGAGTTTTGCATCGTGAGAGAAATGCGCTCGTAAATTTTAACGATTATAGTGGAGTCATCGGTTTCTCCCGTGTTAACCGCACAGAATGCAAACATGAGAAGCGAACGGATTATGACCGCAAACATATTGCATAACACGTTTTTCATCGGGAACTATCTGTTTTGTATACTTGGAATCGTTGTACGGATAATGATGAGAGACATAACACAACTTATAATATCAGCTAATAATAACAAAGCCATGTGGCATTGTTATGACAAGTATTAATAATTAAATAATATAATTTTCTCTTTCTCTCTTTCTAAATAACACACCAGATAATTTTTTTAATAATTTATAAGATGCTGCTACATTTTTATTTAAAAAAATCCTTATTTCTTCTACTCTCTTTAGGAGTTTCTTTAATTTCTTATATTTATCGGACGTTTTTTATAAAACGTCCACTAAATAAAAATGACATAAATTATTTTTTAATTATCTGTTACCTAAATCTTAAGAGATTACAACTTCAAGGTATAATAAATTTCATTTATTCCTCTTTCTCTCTTACCTCAAATAAATACCATTAAATATAATCTCGACTTAATATCACGTGCTAACGTTTCTTATTAAATTTTATAGTTTATTAATAGACATATATGTATAAAGCTTAGGCATATATGTAATATGTATAATTATATAATACAAATATATGTTTAATATCTGCTTAAGAACAGAGTCAAGTCATAAGCTTCATTTGTTTCTATTCTTCTTAAAGTGGCCATTAGGAGCATTAAGTAATTGAGCGGTCAATGTCGCGACGGTGTAATTCAATCTCCAAAGCTCCGGAAATTATATAATTATTAATTCGCACTAGGTAATTGAATCATGGTCGTTTAGCAATTTCGCTGATTATGTAAATCTTGGCTTAGATAGTTTTGCTCTAATACTTTTCGTACTTCATTAATAATTTCAATCAGCTCAATATTAAATTAGTAGATTATTCAATTAAACTCACGTTAATTAAATTCGATTCAATTTTATTTAATATAAAATCAATCTTAATTAAGTCGGTTTATGTGTAATCACTGAAAATACGATAATTATAAAATATTTTTGTTATTAACAAGAATTAGTTGCATGAATAACTCTGTTATTCTATAGAAAAAAAGTGGATTACAAAATAATATATTTTCATATGTGCAATGATTTTATAACAGATAATAATTGTAGCAACAAACATTATTTGCATTATGTGTAATAAAAACATTTAGCTACATGAAAAGGTGAAAACACAATAAATGATATGTGAAAATAAATTTATAAATAAATTACTTATGCAGGCACAAGAGATAGTCATTAAAATTTTTGCAAATTTACCTTCGTAATCGCATTTAATTTCTAAAAGTCAGAGCTATTGTATTAAATATTCTGTAATTATTGATAAAGAGACATTATATTTTGTTGAAAATTTTCTGTGCTTGAGGATGCAGCAAACATGTATAGAGCAATAGCAATATGTAGAGTATACAAAGTAAGTGTAGGATACACTCGTCAAAATCATGTTTGATATGCAAAGATCGATTGGTATATGACATAATTAATTTTAGAGAGTAAATAAATTAGATGTGTATCAAGGTGAAAGAAGATTAAATATAAGAAATAGAATTAGTAATTCCATATCTTACCGCAAAATTATGAATTAACATAAATTTTTGTTTTTCATCCGAAAATTATGTAAAATATATATGATAAAATCATATATATTTTCTCTATTACAGTGCTAAATAAATTATTTCTGTTTCAAAGATAAACTATTTACAAACCACGCTGCTAAACTATTTATATATAAGCGAAAATAGCTTCTATAACTCAATCAAAGCTTTTTAGCTAAACAAGCTAATTTATTTTAAAATTAATATTACATTCATTTAATTAATATATAATAAATTTATTTTTGCAGACATTATTTCGCTGCATTGTTTCAAATGTGTGAATTAAATATTAGGCAACGTATTCTGCAATTATTGCATCAACGATTATCGATGACTAATTAAAACAATACCGACTATCTTAACCAAACGGATTCCTTATCTTTAATTTTACTTTCGCCATCTTAGTGCTCTTAATGCCGTGTTAACGAGCCGCAGTGGGAAATGTGATAGTCATAAATTATAACGCATCGTTAATGCGGTCGCCTCGTGAGAATACGCCAGGTTGTCGGGCGTACTCTCTCTACCAAGAACGTTTCCATCGTTTGCCGAGAGAGAAGAGGCACAGCGGCACGAGTCACACGTTGTATGTATTTTCGTAACGTTCGTCTGTTTATGCGTTCCGTATACACTGTTTATATAGACACACGTTGTATGCCCTCATGTATCTACAAGATACACATCGGTGGCCAATTACAGATGCCCGTATTAGTGGTCGGCATTCGCGCTTGCATTCGGAGCGCATCGAGCGTTCCCGCTTCGTGAATTTTCAATGCAAGTGCAACGGGCACCGCCTCGGGCTTCCTCCTGCGTTGCAGTATTTTGCAATATTTCACGGAAATCATTATTTCACGGCCACGAGCGATGCATTACACATGAAACTGCGCTGTCAGCTGACCACTATTTGATAAAATTGATGACAGCAATCGAATTCCTCTTCTGCGAAACCAACGGCAAACAAACGCATTGCTACGAAAGTAGAAAACATCCGGGAGGATGTGGCCGATTCTCAGAAGTTGCGGCTACCGAGCTCGCAAATGGCGAGTTTTCGCGAAGTTAACCTTTTGGAACCTCTGCATTTATTCTTTCCGAAAACTTGTTCTGTAGTCCCCTTGCGTATCTCCATCTTTCTTCCTTCAACAAGTTATAGGTCAAGGTGGTTGAAAGGAAGAATTGAATGTTTTCCTTTATATCAGCATATACGTAATATATAAGTTGTCAAAACTGATTTATATATATTAAATAAAGAACTGTTTTGTTTGTTGAATAGATTCAATTATTTTAATTTATTAAATGTCATCTTTCACCATTTAATTATTCTATTCATTTACTATTTTACTATTTACTATCTTCCTTCAGCAAGTTATAGATCAAGGTGGTATGACTGCATTATTTTAATTTATTAAATATCATCTTTTTACAATAACAGCAGTAGCGTATAATATTATAACAGAAATATATCTCGTAAAATACAGCGCTGGTTAACCTTGAGGATAAAATATGCGAGCCATTGCTTCATGAACTTCATCTCCAAGTATCTCATTTATTAATATAATGTTTACTCTTCCTCTCTCTTATAATTTTATATATTTCGCTGCCATGCACATATCTATATTATTGCCAATATACCGCGAGCGCTAGTGCATTTATAATATATATTCTATATATTTTTGCACTTGAATCATTTTCAATTTTAAACTTTACTCAAAATTTGAAAGCTTTAAAGATTTTACTATCTCAACATCGTAATATTACGAATGCTGAAACTCTCAAGGATAACTTCATCGTTGAAGTATCTTTAGATTTGCGAATTGAAAATCATAGGTAGGTCGATATCTAATAATAGATCAAAATACGACCATGCTTCATTTTTGGATTCCGGAAACGTAGTGAAAATTTATTGCAACAGAAAAATTTTTACAAGTACATTTTCAATTTTAATGTGTAATTTATTTTCAATATTTCTTTTTTCCAAATTGTAAAATTTAATAAACGCGACCGTATGTGATAGTTATTACAGAAAATATGAGAACAATAAATATAAATAAACAAATGTAAATTTATCGTACCAATGTGAAATGTAATTATTGTAAGTTCTCTACGATAAACTTATAATAATGTGTGAAACTTGAGTTACAATAACTCTCAGGAGATCAGTTATTTTTTTGTGTGCAAGCAAGAATTGGTTTGTTGCAAATATTTTTATTGGTTGGTTCAGAAATGTATATTTAATCATGAGTGCTTTCTCGTGTTGGCATACAGTACGTAGATACGGAATATGGCGTCCGGTAGCTTCCATTTCCTGATGCAGCAATTAAGATAAGTCGCGATATAGCTTCGGATATCCGTTAGTGATATACATATTGATACTAACATTTACAACGAATTTTTTAGTAAAACACAGTGTGTTACATTATGATAAAATATTAAATTTTAAATTAAGCAACAAAATTTTTATCTAACTTCTAACCAACTATATTAAGTATTAATGTATAAAAGTAGAAAAATTGATTTTAATATGAATAATAATAAAAAGAATATTTGAAATATGTTTAATTTATTAATTATTAAAAAAATATAACATTAATATGAATATAATTTTCCAAATTTATGAAGGTTTGCGTTTTGACAATCATTTATGTTTTCTAAATTATTAAAAAAATGTTTAAATGATAAATATATTCTTTTGTAATGGTATCTTTAATCTTATTTTTAGAATGAGTTTGACATTAAAAATGAGATTTCTTCTAAAATTTATCGTTTTAATTTATTTTGGAGATAACCTTTAGATAATTGAATCTGTCAAGAAATGTACTAAAGTAGCCTTTACATAAAGATAACGAAATGCCACGTCATCTATTAATAAAAATCTTGAGAGTAATACGTCACTCGTTGTTGTTTTCTACCCTTTGCAATTACTTTGATGTATTTTTAATCTAGATAATAGGAGAGAGCAATTTCATGATCAGCAAAATAATCTTATCAATAACGTTTTAATTAAATATGTTAAGAAAATATTTGAAGTAATAACAACGAAACATTTTGTATTTTTAGGAATTTGAAATTACAGTTATCCTCTGAACTTATCATATTTTATCAATGGCATGGCTAAAGAGAAAAATTTTTATAACTTTATTCCGCACACATAGATTTGTGTTTATTTATATTTCATTTCTATTACTTCTAAAACACAAAAAATAACTTTTGGGAATAAAACTTTTGTACAATAAATTTTCTCGATATGTTATAGCTGTACAGATTTTTCTACTTGCGGTCATCAATGTTACTAGAACTAGAGATAATAATAAAAAGCACTATATACAATTTTATAATCAAGATACGTCACTGAATAGACTTAATGATGCAAAGCTTATTATTTAGATTTTATGTACACTTAAATGTTATATATACGTAAACCCTGTTACGTAAGCCTATCATAATTATGTAGAGATATCGATTGAGTCATTTAATCGAAGAGGAAAACCTATTTCAGAAAAGCACGTGTCTGCCCGTAGATATAATTAACATGCCGGTTAATAGGATGGGGTGATGTAAGAAGGGTGGTATAACTGCGAAAAATAAATGGAGTTTGCGATTCTAAATTGGATATTTTTCAAGCTCGATATCTGAATGAAATATTTAAGTATAAAATATATCTTTCGTCGCATAATAATTTTGGCATATCGATCCTTGCAGCATTTACTTTTTAAACAATCATATTTTGCACCACTGAGAACGTTCTGTCTGAAAGCAGTTTTTAATGATTAATATTTGCATTAGAGTTTATTAAATATTTTGTTGCAGGTGCAGTCGCGAGTTAAAATGAGCAAGTCAACTCGGAAGAGACGCTCTTAACATTGTGAGTACCTTTTACGTTTTTATGACACAATGTTTGTAATAATACATGACAAAACTTTACTCGATATGACTATTTTCACTCGGCAACATTTAAGTGCGCTTCGTCCTACATAGTGTAGGTTTGTTATAAAGGTTAATCGGTGCAACGATGCTAAAAGGCTCTCTGTAGCGTGATGAACTATCGATTATCCAAAATCCAAAAGCCATTGATTCAAGTGAGAAACGTCCTGTAATATTCAGCTCTTAAATAAGAATATACATTCCATTGTGTGTACATTCTAAATATTGCATATACTGTACACCAGATAAAAAAAAACTCATTAATATAGTCGAATTCTTAAATGACTATTTTCGTGTAACATATCTTTCAGAACTTGCATGGTGTAAGTATAGAGAACACTGCACGTCATAATATACAAAAGATATTTATTTATATCATCGGAAAGCGTTTCATGACGTTACGTTGTGTGTAAAAAAAAGAACTTAGCCATTTCCTTCGAACTATAGATTCTGTATAACAAAGTGTACGATGACGTCTTTTCTCAATGCCAGCTTTATTCAATTCTCTATACAAGTGCTGCAGCTATTCACGTTGTAACGTATTCTATTCTAATTCTAATTCTCTAATTTCCGTAGATAAAATTAACTCTTGCAGGTTTAAAAATAAAAGTAATAAATATCCGGAAAAAAACAAAAGAAGAAAGAGAACGTATGTCAAACTTTTTATATTTTGTCGATAAGAAAAAAAAAGAATTAATAAAAGTAAGAATAACTGGAAACTCGTATAAATAAAGGAAGGAAAAAATATGCGTGAAATATGTAAATGAGAGTTAAGGTATTGACGCACATAATGTGACGTCAAGATACTAAATAATTCTTCAACTCTGCAGTGAAAACTTTCTCTTTTATCTTCTGAAAACAGAAAAAGAGAAATTGTCGAAATGTGTTCAGCAAAAGGCTGTTTGTAATCTTGTGAGTAAAAAATATTCTCAACAATTGGCATCATTTCGCATTTTAAATATTAAAATATGAAATATATTTGCATTTGTTCATAAAAAATATTAACGAAATAAACAAGGCAGCGTTGGTCGCGTTGATAATAACGAACATTATCGAGATAACAAAAGTAAATGAATCGTGCATCGTTGGTTTTTAACAATGAAATAATATTTCCTGCATACTTATTGAATTTTAAAGCAAAATAAACGTTGTATAATCTTTAAGAATAACTTTCTCATTGTAATACAATAATAAAGCGTTAGATATAATCAAGATTTTGTTGATTCCGCGTATTATTGAGCGAAATTTTCTTTTTTCATGGAATCCCTAAAAATTATTTTAAAATTGGAGTTTGCTTGCGTGTCGCAGATCAATAGGTTAAAGGTCAAGAAACCTTTGATGCTTCATTTTATAAAGGGGTTAATGCCCGATTAAGGTTCAGAAGCTCTATTGGGGCATTATGTTCATGTATCGCTTATCGGAGGCCATACAGATCGGGGCTAATAATTTACTAACTAAATACCCGGTCAAACAAGTTCTAAACAAGCAGATTGCGTGTCAGAACGAAGTCCACCTAAATATCAGCGTTACTGCGTGTTTTGCTAATCAACTCATCTTATACATTAATGACGATAATTTCTTAAGGTTTAATTACGCGTTATATTCGTGCTTTCGCACTCGGCATTTGTTATTTATAAACGTTAGTATCTCCACGATGTGAACTGTTCACTGAATAAACGTCAAGCAAAATATAAATTCTCCGTGATTTATGTTCGCTGCATATAAACGGTATTTCGCACGGATATACTATACAATCCTAATTCATCGAAGCAATTTACGGACGGATACGAGGAATGTGAGATATAAATGTCGAACTTGAAAACTCCGGACGTGAAGCAGACACTCGATTCGACACCTCTGACAGCGATCAGCAGAGAAAAGATTCCCGATAAAGATGATTTTAACGACACTGATCCTTGTTGACAGAATCGAAAGACGCCGCATCTAGGCTGACTTTGTCGGAAGTTGGTGGAACGACGCGGAGATGACGAAGAGGTTCGAGTTCAACTGGCAGATTGAGGTGCCGGAAGCACTTCGTACCGGCTGCGTCTTCGATCGTTGGACGGAGGAGAAGGATAACACTGAAATCGAGCTGAATTGCCTGTTCAAAGTCGACGAGTATGGTTTCTTTATCTATTGGCAGAGCGAGGGGAAGGTGAGGATTTTTGTTTGCCCATTTGCGCCCTTTCGTTCGTTTCGAATAAAGGAACGAGATGTCTTGGATCCACTCTTAACATCCTACGAGTCCTAAGTATACGCATTTATTTTCATTCTGTCTCCTCTCCTTGCAGGATGGCGACGTTATTGAGTTGTGTCAAGTGAGCGACATCAGAGCCGGAGGTGTTCCTAAGGTAAAACAATGTTCTGTCGCTACAAAATTATTACAATAGTACTCAGATTTATTAAAATTACGCACGATAATCGCACGAATTTCCTGTAAAAGAACTTGCCGATCAAATTGATAAAAAAGAAAAACAGAAAAGAAAAAAAGGAAAAAAAAAGGAAAGATACGGTAAGGTCTAATAACTAATAAAACCGACGCACTTTAAGCAGGACCCCAAATTATTCGACAAGCTACTTAGCAAGCATGGCGAACAGTTGGAAGAGAAAAGTCTGACCATCTGTTCTGGCGTCGATTACACGAACACCAACTATCAGCACGTCGTATGTCCGGATCCTGCTACGGCCAAGGTAACACACGTGTCGCACACTAATCGTGATAACGGCGGAAACATGCGACGGCACATCGACATGCCATTCGATTTATCGGTCAAGTAAACTATTATTAGCGGCCTGATACGATCCCGATATAGTGTTTAGGATCACTATCGTTGATGAACTTGTTTTCTCATAGTTTATCACAGATATAAATAGTATAGTGTCATTATACTGATGATATTAGATTGCAATATGCTATCATTAATAGTTAATACTGTTTCCTAACAGCTTCTGCGATATACAATGATTACGTACGATGTGACGTAAACGTGTAATCGCGATTACATTAAATTTCTCGGTTGAACTGTCTCGTATGATTCTTTTGCTTCTCTCCGTTACATGTCATTTTCAAAAGAATTTATCGCTAGTTTTCACTGCAAAGATAAGAAAATAACACAACATACACAATTACATACACTGCAAAACATGTCCACTCTAAATTCCGCAAAACTATAACGGAAAAAAGTGTCTTTTTTTTCCATTTTAAATAAGTGTGAAATTAAAGCGGAATTAGATATATAGAACATTGTCCCATGATATGCTGTTACATGCGGTACATTTACCGCGATGATTACCACATCGATCGAGACCCATAT
>VBVR01004273.1:0-14881 GCA_011638315.1 Tetramorium parvispinum
TATTAAATGAAACTATAAAATATTGAAGAGGTACGATTTAGGAGACCGGTACGCATTCAGCAACTCTCCCCTATGCACCAATCACGGTGAATCTCTCTCAAACCCCCTTTTTACTTGTCATTCATAAAACTTATATACAACATTATAATCTTCTACATATTAAAATTAAATATTAAACAAATTTAATACTTTATTGTATATATATATGTATATATACATCAAACTGAAAAAAACGATAACATTAATTTTTAATTATTTCGTAATAAACTACAAAAACTCATATTTATGTTAAAAAATCGAAGTTAATATTAAAACACTAATTTTCTATTTTATTGTTCATTAAAAATGGATAATTAAACAGAAAGAGATAGAAAAGAAACTTAATGTAATTTAATAGAAAATTTTATAAAGTAAATAAATGCAATGTAAAAATTTGAAGCAAGTATGTAGCAACAAAATCGAAACAAGCATAATAATTATAATTTTTAAAGAAAGACTGGATGAAATTTTTCATCAAAATATGAAATGAGAATATTTTCGAATAAATATCCCCATACATCGAGATATGTAACTTCATTGGGGGTGATTTAGATATCCGGGCAATGCAATGAGTTATCGATCAAATGATACAACCATTATTTTCACGAAGCAATAAAATACCTTCATATTTCTACCAATCTACACATCTTCGTTAATTTATATGATAGAATTTAATTGTTCTTACCAATTGTAAGATGAAATTATTTCGAAATTGATTGCCGATAAAAATATTATTAATCTTTAAAAAATTAAATTTGTCAAACTCTAATTAATTTACAAAAAATTGCTATGTAAAAATTAAGAATTAAAAACGTAGTAAAATAGCCACAAATTTTATTATTGACAAGTAATTTTTTGAGCTTAAAAAACAATACTATTAACTTTTAAATACATTATTATAAATTTCAAATAGCTTTGTGCGGTGAGGCGAACAATTCACAATTTGTTGAACAATGCGACCATAATAAGTTTAGTTTCACATAATCTAATGCGAATCATGTGAGCAGTTATACGTATATATGCAACGTATGTATGTATATTCGCATAATTTCAAGAACATAGCTACAATGTAGTTACAAGATTTCAATTTTGCTGCAGTTAAAGCCTTACTACAATCACAATGGGAATTGCGCAATTGATATTACGCATAATATTCTCATGTCCGGTAACTAGTAGCGGATATTGTAACGTGATATACGCGCAAATTGCGAAGGGATTATTTTAATATTTCAATATATAATTCGTATCGAAGTACGGATTCAGTTTAATATCCCATCATAGCAAACATGGATAACCATTGCGGTTGTATATTTGTTGTAACAATTGTAATTAAAATCATATAACTGAATATTTGTTATTTGACACTATCCATATTACTTTAAATTAAACGCGTACGTGCAAGTACAGCGAAGTGATTTGTAGCTCAATCGAGGAGGGGAAGGGAAAACTATAATTGAGATTGGTGATTGAAATGCTATGTGATCGTGTAAAATAAGTTGGTAAAATAAAAGGCTGTGATGTTTTTGCCAAAAAATTTTCGTTGAAATAGAAAAAAAACGCAATAAAAAATTTTTGCATAAAAACATAAAAAAATATTCATGCAATCGATAATTTCATATGATGTATAAAATTGCACAACTTTATTTTAATTATGTTTGAGATTAAATGATGAAATATATCGTGCTAATTACATTTAATAAATTATAACCAAATTAATTAATACTGGTTAATAAAACTTACACGTATAATCTAATTAACATCATCAATAGACATATATGCATATGGCGTATCATATTTCTGATAATTAGATAATTAAATAATCTTTGGATCGTAATTCTAATGATATTAAACAAAATTATTAATTTTGCCATGATTGTTATTTTTAATTTTATCAGTACTTGAGATATCAAATCGAACAAAGAATCACAAGAAAGAAACGTAATGAATTTGAAAAAACATGTATACAATATTATTAAAAGCAAATATTTCTATATAAAAAAAATCTGAATCGAAACTTAGTACATGTACTTAAATTAACTTTCTCTTTTTCATCAACAATCCCATAATACATTTACTTTATAGCAGTTATCGAAAGAGAGAAGCTAAAATTACAAGCACTCCTTGATTATTTTTGGCATCGCAATTTACGCTCAATAGGATTCGCGAAAATGATCTTCAGCAGAAGATTACACGTGTATTGTTCGAAAAAAGTCCGAATGGTAACTTAATCTGCACATGCACCGTAGTTAGCCCGAAATCGAGAACGAGTTTATGGACGAACGCATATGGTAACTAACCGCACCCCCTGAGTTACCTCAATTTGGTGTAGAGTAGATGGTGGCTGCGGTTCTGCGTAGCGTGAAACTCTCATCAACCACCATGATTACCACCATAGAGCATGCCTTTCTCGTTCTCTTCCGTCCACAAACCGCCAAACGGATACCTAACAACGCGCGCTGTTCTTTTTAATTCTGATTGTCGATTTACACTGAAACGGCCTAATAACATCCGATTGCGATATTGCCATTTTAAATATTTATTGTTTGCAGAATACATCCCGAAAATGAAAGATCAAACTTTTTATGAACATTTTTAATCAGTTTAGAATTGATATTTCTCTAAAGAAGTCGAGATACTAACTTTTGAGAAAAAAAGCGATTATAAAGATAAAAAATATTTTATTAGTTAAATCCTGCAAATGGAGACAGAGAGATAAGTAATAGATTAGTTTTAATTAACTGAAAAGTGGCGCCTAAAAAAACTTTTGTTTCTATTTTTCCTATAGGGTAAATAGAGGTATAAGGCCAGACCAGAAAGGCCAAAAGCTATAATTTTTTAAATAATTGTTAAATAATGCGTTTTTTAAATCATTTAAAAAAAATCGATATTTACAGTAGTTTATGTGCGTACATTATTCGAAATAATGATATTGTGAATATTATATCATGTTTTTACTTTTAACTACCTGCAAAATTTTTCGTGCGTCCACTAAAAACTGCTGTAACGTCGGATAAATTACAGTTAAAGTAATCAATATTAGATACATAATAAAGGTATATAAATTGTAACGTGAACTATAATTTTTATTTCCATTTTTACTGTTTTTTTATAAATACTATGATCATCTTTCTCTCACAGTTTGAATAAGATGGCCCATCTGGGATGTTCCCGCTAGACATTGCTCCATAATTTTGAAAAGATAATGCAGTTTTACATATCTTCTATTTAATATGTTGTAGACAGATGATTTTTTTCACAAATATAATTATAACACTTTGCAACATGCGGAAAAGCTATTATTATGACTCATTTTGTATGTACGTTTTGTTTTTTTATAAATAATATGTATTATAGTATAATATATATTTTAATGTGTTATAAAAACAAAATAAAATTAAAAATGTATTGTAAAATTATAATCTCTTTGTTGTTTTTACAAAAGATTAGATACATTTTTAACATGAAATATATATGCCATTTACACCTCATAATACTATGGCCATTTTTTCTTTAAAAGTCAGGTAAGATGGCCAATACTTATGTTGTAATATTATAATAATATAAAATTTCTGTGAATTTTTTTTATATCTCAAGTAGTATTATGTACCTTAAGTTTCAGTGAAACCATATGCTGAATGGTATTAAAAAATATTAGAAATAAATATATGTATTTTGCATTTTAAAAAACTATGGCCATCTTACCCGAATTTACCCTATTTCCATTATTTTTCTTAGCACAACAATGTAGCCGCGTATTACTGTATTACCCATATTCAATTAATTTTTACTTAAATATATAGATACGGATGATACAAAGCATTTTATCTTTGTCAAAAAACACATCTATCATATGCAATTTTATTATATACATCATGTCCGCCGTAACATGAACCTGCACTTTGATGTTAGAATAAATTTTTATCAATTCCGCGTTTTAGTACGGCAAGATAATACAAACGCGATGAAACATTTTGTTCCAAATATTGTGAAAAATAACAGTTTTATATTACGCTCGCCGTCAGGAAATTCTCAATCCCAAAAATTTAAATTTCGATAAAATTGTGCATATGTTCATACATAAATGCAGAACAACGCGATAGATAAACCATAAAATGTTTCAGCGACGTAAAAAAAATAACGTCGCGGCACGTCAAATTGACGCGATATCAATTTTATCATTCACATTTGTTGGCTATATTTAACTAACCGCCGGGCAAATTTCATTCAAATCGTGAAAGGAAAACTAGGGCGTTAGAAAAAGAGGACGTGGAATGATGCGATAGAGAGGAGAGTAAAACTCGCGATGGCAAGGGGATTCTCGACAGGCGCCATTAATACACTTTACTGTACGTGCGTTTCTCGGATTCCTTGGTCCCTGAATGAACTCGACCTCGTTAATTTTTAAGAGGCACCCCGTCACCAGGCGAGCCGCAGAAGAGAGAAGAAGTGGATTTGCGGGTAGAGAACCGTCTCCAGATCGAGCTTTACTTCCACGCTTTGCCGGCGTCGTAATTATACTGATCGACGCAGCGATGTGTCTCGAGTATCGGTGGAAATATATTTCGCTGTTCGCCGTAATCACTATGAATGCGCGGAAGTGTATCATTGTTATGAGAACTGCTGAGAGTGCGGTGCAACACTGATCTCCATTTAGATACGACAGTAGATCTATTGTTACTAACTTGCACAGTCATTTACATTTATTATGCGTAAATAAGACGTGTACATACGCGCGTCTCTTTTCAAGTGGGAAAGGGGTAATTTTTTTTACTGTAGTTTTAGGAGCAGAGTATAATTTACATGTATAATATAATGTAAAATTTTACATAATTTATTACTGTAGGTAAAATTTACAAATTGCCATTGACAAAATTATTAATCACCCCATTAAAATAAAGTTTCTTCAAAAATAATATTTCAATAATAATAGCAATACATTACATCATACATAATCGTCGGTTACACCGTTTGATGGAGTAAATTTTCAACTTTAAAAATCCATTTTGCAAATTGCTGTACGATAATTTTTAACAGAGATATGAGCAATCAAAATGCCTATTTTAACTATTTTTTCTTTAACCCTTGATAACATAAAAATATGAAAGCATAGAGAAATTTTATCAAAGAAAAGAATTGTAGAGAAAACTTCATCATTTTTTCACACGAAAAAGTTAAAAAGTTTCTCAGATTTTTGCTAAACTATTTACAATAATTAAGGGGACTCTTGACACTTCAAAAAATAAGCAAAATTAAAGCAACTGTAACTTCGCCAAAAGTTTTCGAAATCCAAATAAAAAAGAAAGGATTTTAAAACTTAAAGTTTTTACTTTCGAAGTTTGTATTATATTTAAGTTTTTAAAATTTTGCTAATTTTTACATACCAAAAATGACGAGCTGAACAAAACGAAAAATTTTCTTATCACTTTCAGGCGTGTAACTAGCACAAGAAATAATTTGAAAAAAATTTCAATTATTCTGTGTGAAAGATTGAAGTTTTCTTTACAATTCTTTACTCTGATAAAATTTCTTCATCAGGGAATTAGTTACATTTCTGAGTTATCAAGGATTAAAGAAAAAATTTTTTAAATAGACATTTTTATTTTGATTGCTCATAACTCCATTAAAAATTATCGTATAGCAATTTGTAAAATGGATTCTTAAAGTCGAAACTTTACTTTAATAAACGGTATAATCGATGATTATGTTGTAATATATTGCTATTGTTGTTGAAATATTATTTTTGGGAAAACTTTTATTTTATTGGGGTGGCTAATAATTTTGTCGATGGCTGTATAAGTTTAATAATTTTTAAAAAGGAATTTTTTAAACAGAGAATATTTGACGCATCTTTCCCGACGGTATATTCTTATCCTTGTCTTCAGGACATCGCTATTTTAGAAAGTACATGCCGCAGCAATCACCGTCTCAACGAGATATCACAACAGACAATTCGCAGTGCCGCAGTGTCAGCAGTTTTTACCGCGAACCGTGGATGACAGTGGAGTGTAGTGATTCTATATGTCCAATATAACCGTGAAAGTGCTTGAAATTGGAGTTAGATCGTACCACGGTATGACGTACATTAAGCAGAATCACATACGGGACGTAGAAGCGGAGAACATATTCCCTAATTTTGCCGATATTGAATTAGCAAGATTATTCTGTAGTTTACTACGAATCCGGTTAAATACATTAATGAATAATAATACGTGTTAAAAATCGTCATATAGAAATTTTACCGCAATACATGCACTTTATATAAGAGCTTTGATCAATGCCTAGCATAAATTCCATCGATTAACGACATATGCCGAATATTTCATTGACAAGCCGTTTACATATGCTTTTATGTCGATTTGCAACCGCCATTAGTGTGTAACGTATAATACATATTAGTCCGTTCAACCAAATTTGCGATTATTGCGCGTTAGCTCTAATTAAAAATATGCAGTATTTATAAGTTTATTAATTAAAGAAAGAAAGCTTAAACAATTCCGGTATAAAATAGCATGCATCGGAAATTATTCCGACATTGTTATAAATTTTGGAAAATAAAATATGAATTTGTATCCGTTGTATATTCTGCGCAAAGAGATATGATTAAAATGTTCGACAATTATTTGCCGAATATTTGGTTCTCATTAGGAAATAATTAATAAATATTTCATTAAAAATGTTGCGAATGCATTTATAATTGTAATGACAAAGGAATTTCACATATCTTTCTCGTATTTTCATTAAACAAGGTTATTAACATTGTTGTCAACATTTTAGTTTGAAGCAACCTGAAATGAAATAGAAAACAAAATAGAAGCTAAAAGGAAGGTACGATATAAAATACATGCCGTGTATAGAAAAAAATATTAGACGAATGAAAACAACATAACTGGATGAGTGCTAGTTTGTTGAGTTTTTCAATTATATATGTACAAAGTATTGTTGTTCATCGATGTTTCATATAAATATATAAAATATAGATAATAAAATTTGTATTAAACTATGGTATTAGAATTATTTTTGGACACCTCTCACTTTATTTCACTTTAAATAAAATTAATTATTTTAACGAAGAAAAGCGTTTTATGAGAAAATAATCGCGTATAACTGTAAAAGGCCCAGAAAAATCTGTCGCGACGTATCAAATGGTTAAACGAGATATATGTAATAATTCCAACTAAATCATTATTTTTCTCTAATGGAACTTCACGGGTTTTCATGGAAATTATGGATTCTGAAACCCATAAAAATCTAATATACGAAGAAAAATGAGAAAGAACCGGCATTCTTTAATGGACGAGCCAATATTCACGGGCTGTTTTCAGCCCGGCGTCACGAGTTGAAGTAAAAACGCGTGTGCACGACAATTTTCGGGCGTTTAATTTCGATCTCCGGCAGTGGAAAATCCTCGCCGGATTTTCACGCCGGACGGAATTACTCCGCGCGTCCGCGAAGAGGGCTGTTAACGTGGTGGCCGCGGGGCTCGTGACGTTTTCGAGCAAAAAGAATTAAGCGATAGCGGGGAAGATACTGGCCGCGCGCGTAAATCCATTAAAACCCGTCTTTTGTTCGCCGACCTGACGAAAGGATTTATAGGCCGACAGCGATGTCGGCGGTCGTGCGGTAACAAAGACAAATGGATCCGCGAATGAAGTAGAATGGTCCAACGTCCGTCTCAAATATAAAATTAGTTTGAACTCCACGCCCTGGCGGGTCGCGTGTCATTCACGCGCGCGCGAAAAAGAGGCGGATATAAATATTCGTCGACGCGCGCGCGTTGTATCCGCTTTTACGCGTCCACGCCGCGAATCATTTATTATCCTCTTTTGATGTTACATAATACGACTCGCCGGGGATGCGACTGGTCGAAAGGGGTGCGCGGGGGGAAGTGGAAAATCCGCGACGACCTGACATACGTTCGTGATAAAATTTGACGTGATATAATTTGACATTCCGTTGCCGCGGCAAGACCCGAGTGACTTTTGTCTCGCGCGAGATTTATGATATATGATAATTTTATCGCACGGGCAAAACCGGAAAATTGCACGCACCGGCGCGCACAAAAAATGTCCTACTGGGGCCGGCGCTCAGAGAAAGATTTGCGCGACATGAACGCGACATGAACGCGAACAATGACCGACATTATCGGCAAACGAGTTTTAATGTCATTCGAATCTCATTTAAACGGCGTTTTTACGCCGTGAAGCTATTATCCATTAATTATGAATGGTTATTATTGCTGAAAAGCGTAAAAAAGTCACACGCGTGTTGAAATTTTAGAAAAATTCCGATCTAAAGCGTACGATTAAATAATGTGGAATTAAACTCTTTGCAAATCTTTGCGATCAAATACTGGCGACAAAGAATCAATCATGGAAATATTTTATTATTCATAACGCTAAAACCGACGATTTTGATGTGCGAGAAAAAAAAATAAAAAAGCGTTCTCGCACAGAGCTTCGCACAAGTAATCCGTGAAAGCTAATGCATACGTCGTTTCTGATTAAAAGAGGCAATTTACGTCTCTATATTTATACAATTTTATTTCACAACTTGGCATTTAATCTGCACTCTTTCGACATAAACTTCATTTCATGTAGGAAATGAATCCGCCAAAGAGCGCAACGTCCGTTAAACAAGCTTCCTCTGTGTATACCCTCCATGTCCAACGTATTAAACCGCACGCGTTACTCGCGCTTCAAATCCGTTTGAGTAACAGAGCTTAATTAGACCTGGAGGGCGTCAAAGGGGAGAGAAGCTCATTTCGAAAGTCAGTGGATCCGCGGGAAATAAAATCGACCAGGCTTTATTCTCGTTTTTCTTCGCTCTCCTCGCGGAAGGTACGCAGACCCGGGAAGGATTTACGTCGCGCGGGCGAATAGTGGCGCAGGGTGCTTACCGCTGATCCACGTGCCGTTGAAGCTCTTGGGGGATAACGAACCGGAGAGCCATTCCTCCAGGGAAATGCCGGGTGCGCCGTTCGTTCTGGATGCGCCGGAATCCGGTCTGCCGGTCAGAAGAATCGCCGCCGCGATCACCAGGGCCAGCACGATTATAAAGACGATTCCGCAGGACAGCAAACGCCATCGGTATCGCTGCTTGTTCTTCGTCATAAGATCCTGTAAATGTTATTGTAAACGCTAAGTGCACCAGCAATACGTAAAGTAGTTAAATAAAGTATCCAATTACACTGAAAAAAATTCTGGTTAAAAACAGACGAATCAGAAAATCTTGTAGGCTTGATCAAATATTCTGGTTATTATAAATAGAACTCAATACTACTTTATAAATAACCAGAATATTTGATCGACCCTACAAGATTTTCTGATTCGTCCGTTTTTAATCAGAACTTTTTTTCAGTGCAGTTCAAACATTTATATTTTCATAGTTAATTAATACATATATCCTTATTATCTTGATCTTATTATTTAAGAAAATTGTATATTGTGTAATTAATAAGATAAAATGTTGAAATTTCTATTTCATCCTGTTTGTAAAGTAAATGGAATAAAATTTTATGATAGATTCGTGAAGCTGACACACATACACAAACACGCACGCACGCACGCACGCACACACGCACGCAGACATGAGATTGCATAATTAGCGCCGATGTTCAAAATAAAAATAACAATTGTAATTGTTACTTAGCGAACTAGGATTCATATTGTGAATATTTAAGTTTATCAACTGCATGAATTTACTATATATAATATTTATTAACTATTATATTCACAGTTATTGTGTATAAGCAAACGTGGAAACTGTTCGAATATATTTCACTCCAGTTACCGACTACGTTGGACTGTTTGATTTATATCAACATTTGTTTGTCCAACATTTTAATTAAAATGTTGCATGCGTACTGCATCACTGGGGAATGAAGTATATTCTAGAAAAGTTTTGTAATATCGTCGAAATATTGTTGCGATTGTATGCGCGCTCACCAACGGTCGCGTGTAATCGAAATAATTAAAATATCTCAATATTGATATCAATCAAATCCATTCATAGTAAATTTCAGCTTGTGTGTAATGTACGTGTGCAAATAAAACACGTTATCGTTTATTCCGTATTTTTTTTCTAAACGTCTCGTGTATAAATAACTCGCAAAAGTCTTTTTTCCCTTTTCAGAACTGCAGATCTGAGTGATAGACTTCATGCTAATCCCAGAGTTGTAAAAAGATAATTTTAATCTATACAAAAAACTTCGATCGTTGGTGAGGATTTGATTCTCGCAAAATTTTTAAAACTAGATCCAGCCCAGCTTAAGAAGTGACATAATTTCGCATCTCATAAACGATCCGCGTTAAGTGGCACGTGTCAAATATGCCGGCCAAAATCCTGTATATTCGGGGAAGAAAAGCCACCGTCATTTCTCTCTGGAATGACATTCCGGAACGCGGCTGGCGAGAGATATACCGTTGCCGCGATCGCGATATGAGGAATAGACTGGAAGAGAATGAAAAAGAGAGGAGGCGGGGTCAGTTTCTACGTAAACTGGTCTTATCGAGAATTGGATTTCGTATTTCTGGAAAAATAAAAACCGCCACCGTGCGCTACCGTTGGCGAAACGGCAACGATCGGCAACGTGCGCGATCCTATATTTATAAATCTTCTTTATCAAAATTAAATGTGATCGGCGCGGGTAGCCGGACGTTATCGACCCAAGGCGTCGGCGTCGAGACCTCATCTATTTCGGGCCCATCGATGACGAAAATAGGATCCCGGCAATCTTAGAGAGAATGATCCCAAGCTAATCGATACTATAAATATAATCAAATATTCTCTCTCTCTCTCTCTCTCTCTTTCTCTCGATATACACGCAGCGCTTGTGAAAAGATTCTTGCTAAAGAAAATATTGTGAATTCAAATATTAACCACACTGAGAGAAAAAAATAGTTGCAGTAATTATAATATCACTATAATTTATAATTATTTTTAGACCCAAACACATTTTTACACTTATTCAAACAATATAAATTATGATTGATTTAACATTTTATTAAAGTCCTTATAATCAGAATTTAATCCATGCAACTTATAATATGATTGTTATTAACCAAAACGAGATTTTTCACTTGGTAAATTGTACTATGAAATAACGTATTAGTAACCACAATTGGCATCACTATGAGCACATGATTATTAATATCAATATTATAGTAATAACTACTATAAGAATGATATTCTTGACTATAATTATTTTACTATGCAATTATGGTCGCAAGTACCACATACTTTTCTCTCAGTGTATTATATCATATGCGAGAAAACAAGGATGCATTAATTTATGTTCACGAGAGAATACTAATACGATCACATGTAACATAATGTGCGCAATTTTCAACACCCTGAGCAGCCTTCTAGCTGCTCTGAGAGCCCGATCATTAATTTAGACCAATACATGCATCTGCGGGATGTTATATCTTTTATATGGTCGATATTGGCAAACGCACAACGGTGCACTAGACGATTTTTCCTTCGTCTGATATTTCTCTTTTTTTTTCTTTTCCTTCGATTTCAGAGGCTCCCGCAAGTGCGCACGGCGTGATTTATGAGCGAGCGCCTTGACGGCACCGGATACGCTTTTCCTATCCAGAGTGGGGAAACGATTTACGGTTCGATATTTAACTCACTGTCGCGTTAAAGAACGCGGCCTTTCCATTTATTATGCGTCGATGAAACGCGGCTTCCCCGACGAGAACCCGTCGGAAGCGACATGATGAAACCTCAACGAAAACGAATATCGCATAAAACGCAAGTTGAATTTTAACACAAAGCATTGAAAATTAATAGGAAATAAACTTTCTAATTTCTATACTTAAATGAGAGTGAGCTCTAATTACTAATTATAAACCAAATACTAGAGAATGTAATTTTTAATTATTTAATTTTAATTTAAATGTACATGTGTAGAAAATTCTATCATTCTTCATAATATTTTAATTTTAATTTTACTTTCCGTCATTAAATGCTTTGAGAAACCGAATTCTAGTAAAACTTTTGTCAAAATAAATTTCACTTTGTTAAATCAAATTTTCCTACTCAAATAATACTTCTCGATTTGTTACCCATTTTTTTTTATTAAGAATGTATGCGCAAAAATAGACATAAACGACGTATGCATTGTGTATGCATTTTTTTCACAAAAAGAGGGACGCAATAGAAAAATTACATTGACAGAGATGATAAGGCGTTTAATTCTTCGTAGAATAACGCCGTGTTAAACGGCATGAAAAATGCCGAGAATACCTTGGCCGTTTCGTCCTATACAACTGGTAACTACCCCTATACGCCGGTGCGCGAAAGCAGCAATAATAGGACACAATAAATATCACAGTCTACAGCTGTTCGGCATTTCTAGTCGCGCTCGTAAAATTTCTAATATATCTCCGGACACCGAGCGATTTCTCGATACCGATTGCTATTAATGTGCGTGTTCATGTACATGTATGTAATGTGGAGTTGCGGCTGGGTGTTCGCCGACGACTCTACAAGCGCTATTATACGAAAGAAGCATTCGATTTTCCGATAACGTTCTTACAATGCAACGTTCTATTGGCGCCGCAGTGA
This sequence comes from Tetramorium parvispinum, assembly GCA_011638315.1. Lineage (NCBI taxonomy): Eukaryota > Metazoa > Arthropoda > Insecta > Hymenoptera > Formicidae > Tetramorium > Tetramorium parvispinum. The sequence goes on from VBVR01004273.1 coordinate 12,613, forward strand.
ATTCCCACGGTTTATCTTTAGATACGCGGTTGAATCGTGCGAGAATAATTAAGTGATAGCTGCATTACGCGTATAAGATTTATAACGTCAAGTTGCGGCTACAGTGGTTTGTCGAGTTTTAAGATACATACTTATTTCTGTTACTATCAATTATTACTCGCTATTCTTCAAAACAGTATTATTGTAAGTGAAAGCTCAACTGTGAAAAGGATTAATTGAATTATTAAACAGTAAAGAGTAGTCCAGACTTTTTTTCATTCAAATTTAACATTTCTTAATAAATAATTAAATAAAATCCTTCACAGTTTTTTTAACGATTTCTCACTCAATTGGTAATTGAATTATTCTTCTATCTAATGCAAATGGTTTCAAATTTAAGTAGATTCTATAAATTCTATTCTTTTAAATAATATATATTTTAATCAAAGAGACTCTCAGAAATTATTCACTTATATCATTGCTCCACAATAATAATTAATAAAGAAGTCTCCGAAAGCTTCTTTTATCTTTTCGATGAATTTTTCCCCCTTTCATCTGTGTATATCGAGGTGTTAATTTCACGCTTTCCTCTCGGAAAACGTTTTCTCTTGTCGAACAAGATTCGCCATTAAAAAAGGTGGCCGCGTTTATTTCTCATGAATCGTGAATCCGTGATTCTTTTCAATCATTATCCGTGCGGCATTCATTATCATTAAAAATGGATCTCCGCCTCGAATGTCGAATTCTAATTAACTCTCCTACAATTATGCACGGTCGTTACAGCTATCAGTTTTCTGCGCGTTCGGTCTAACCGAAAAGTAACCGTATGGCTTTTCAGCCGATTATCGTCCTTCTTCGCCCGCATTCGTCGTCCGCATTTGCTGTCTGAATGCAGTTTGAACGCCGCGCTACCGGTAATGGTATTACGTGCAAAGTGCCGGCAATATCGAACGGGTTCATTCTTACTTCCACGAGCGTGATCTCTAGAGAGGACCTTTCCTCCCCCCTTAAAGTAACTTCCCATCATCCTCGCGAGTCTGCCTGTATGTGCCATTCCTTCGGGAAGTCAAATCGCCAGTTAAGAGACTCGGAGTATCTTTCTCGAATTTCGTTTCTTGAATCGCGATTAGCATTCTTGCCTGTTTCTTGCCAAAACTCGTTACTGGAACTAAATCCAGCAAGCTTTAAGCACTAACTTATAAGCAAATAGAAAGTAAATAGGATAACAATTACAAAGAAATTAGGCTCGTTATATGCAATGTAAAATAGAAAAAAATGGACCAACTGTATAAGCAAAAAAATGTACTATAAGGAAGTTATTATAAAGTTTTATTCTCAAGTAATAAGACAATATAATGATACACGTTCGGACTTAACTTAATCTTCTTCAGTATATTTGAGTTAAAAATAAATTAAACGGAATAAATAAGTTAAAGCAAAATAAATTAATTTTAGACCACCACGTAAGCTTGTGTACAACAAACATTTAACAATTGTTGACAATTTCACTTTTCGACATTTAATTGTGAAATTTTAATTATTGCATAATATATCTTCTCGTTAATAATAACGAGATAAATAAACATGAATTTTCGACATTATCACAATATGATGACAAATAATTCACGAATAAAAGAATGTTAAAATAATATTAAAATTTATACGAAAAATGTTATGTAAAACTGGTTAAAACTTGACCTTTTCAATATTCATTTTTTTGTTTAATATTTCCGCGCCACCTCTGGCACAATTCTGCTGCAATATCAGCAATGGAGATCGTAAACTAGTTTGAGTGTCGAGGCGAATTTTTTGTTTTGCCTATTTGGCGCACAGATTCCGCGGAACAGTGTTTCTCAAGTTAGAGAACCACAATTTCATTACCGAGATTACTATGAATAATTTTTCCTTCCATCGGACGATTACTAAGGACTATTCAATTTAAAAATCTTAGATACATTTCAAGTTTAAAAGAAACAATAATTAATTTAAAAACCCGACATATGTAATTTGATATTAGCAATATAATATGTACTATTATAATAATTTTTGTGTTGCAAAAATATTAAGCATATTCTTCTAATTTCCAAAATATGGAATACGAATGTTAATGTTAACATAGTTAATAAAAAAATGTCGCTTTCCATCTTCTGACTGAAAACAATATTCACTTGTTAATTAAAAACGCAATCAATGTGCTATTATAATAGTTATTAAATAAAAATACAGATAATAAGTAAAATTATATTTATAAAATAAAAATCAAATTTTATTTACTCAGTTGATTTTTTTC
>VBVR01004274.1:0-14878 GCA_011638315.1 Tetramorium parvispinum
GTATATATATGTATATATATATATATATATATATATATATATATATTTAGAGAGACTTTCAGTGTTTGTCCCTTTATTTTCTTTTTTATTTTGAACAATGTAACGTTCCAGACATTTGTTCCGTACATATCATTAAGTATCACATTAATAGATTAATAGATAAAATAGTATCGATTACTGCAAGCAAAAGCTTCAATTATTTTTATTATTTTTGCACCATTCAAAGTATTTATGGTATATTTTTAAGGTGGTACTCATCTGAGCGGCCCTATCGGCAAGTTGCCTAAAGGTTTACAAAAATTGAATTTGGCACACTGCGGACTAACCGGGAAAGGTATAAGCCAAATAGCGCATGCATTAAGCTTGAACAGAAGCATGCCGACTAGTTTACGATATCTGAATCTTTCGGAGAACACCTTGAAAGACGATGTCAATGTGAGTTTATAATGAATTGATTGATCTCAGCGACAAGTTACACAGACCTTTTAATCGCAATTAAACTTCTAATTCATATATTTAATGATTGCAGAATTTGTGCAATTTCTTGGCGCAACCTAATAGTTTAACACATCTAGATCTTAGCGGTACAGATACGACTTTAGAATGTGTAAGTAACTAATTTTACATTATCTTCCTTTAAGTAGCAACTTCTACAATCAATGATATAATTAACATTATTTTTTTACGATTTTCGATTTAGTTGTTCGGTGCATTATTACGGGGTTGTGCAACTAATCTAGTCCACCTGAACGTTGCCCGAAATTCTTTTTCGAGCAAAAAGACCAAAGAAATACCTCCGAGTTTTAAGCAGTTTTTCACGGCGACCCTCTCATTGAAGTACTTAAATATATCTTCGTGCAAACTACCATTGGAGGCATTAAAACACCTGCTACTCGGTCTGGCCTGTAACGAAAGTACAGTTGGCCTAGAACTCGACATGAGTGGAAACAATTTGGGTTCCATGGGTGCACACGTTCTCGAATCGTGCATTCATGGAGTTCGGTGTATCGCGTCGTTGGATATATCGGATAGTAGTACGTATAGTTGATTTATTTGAAATTAAGGGATCAAGTTAATCATAAATCATAAAAATATTCAATCAGTTTCCTTAAATCTGTTTCAAACAGATTAGACATAATCCCAAATAAATGTTTTCATTCGCAGACATGGACGTCGATTTGGCGCAAGTTGTCACGGCGGTGGGCAAGAACAAATCGATAAAGCAGCTATACATGGGACGTAACACCGCCAGTATGAAGAGCAAGCACATAGCCGTTGTGATGGATGCCCTGGTGCAAATGCTTCAGGAGGACGATTGCGTCCTTCAGGCATTGCACCTACCTGATTCTCGATTAAAGGGCGATCTTTACAATCTGATCAATGCTCTTGGTAGCAACACGTGTCTTCACACCCTGGATATTAGCGGTAATCAGATAGGTGATCCTGGCGCGAGACTGCTAGCGAAAGCATTGCAGATCAATAATCATTTACGGACTATCATATACGACAAGAACAACATCACGTTACAAGGCTATGCGGATATCGTTCACGCTTTAGAAAAGTATGTATAGAAGTTCATATAGGTCGGAATGAAAGAGAGTACAATAAATTTACAAAATTTATTCTTTCAGAAACTGTAGCGTACGACACATGCCGTTTCCGATTTACGATCTGCAGCCTTGTATGAAAACCTCCGCGGAAAAAACGGAGCAGTTAGCCAAGAAGATACAAGATCTACTGCAGAGAAACGTCACGCCGTGCAAATACAGCCATGGGCAAGCATTCAGGCTGCAACAGGGATTTTTATTGAGCTCCACGCAGCAAATGGTCGACAGACTCGTCGTTCAAACCCAGGACACCATCAAGGCCCTCGCGGCGGAAAGCTGCGACGCTAATAACGATATCAATTATGCAACCGGACTTATACAAGATGCGGATAATTCTAAACAGGTATGACTGATGAAAGAATCAGGATTTGAGACTTCAATCAGCTTTGATTGAAGATACTGATATATTTATGCTACGTTTCTTACAGCTACTGCCAAGATTACATGAAGTGCTTCAAAGACGCGACGAGAATAATCCAATTGAGCTAAAACTGCACGATATGGCGAATGAACTTCATAAAGTTATAACGGTGTATCTACAAGTATGTGCATTTAATGAATTTTTATGGTAGCCTACCGATTTCCTACCGGTTTAAGTTACAAGTTTAGAATAGTCATTATTTTCTGAGGAATACAACTATGTGTAACGTGAGAACTTACGATTGATGCAGGATTCTTTGGACGCGATGTTAAAATGCGCGAATGAGCAATGTCCTACTATACTTTCGCAAACGGTGATCAGAGGCGATGAGAGTGAACCAATCGCGGTGCAAGACGATCTTCGTAATACGTGCAAAGAGAAAAATCAAATAAATAACGAATTCATACATACCACTGTTACCGAACAAGCTGGCGCAGATATTGTTAATAGAGTCAAGTAAGAATCTTAGAATAATCTTTATATCATAGAATGTATTGTGATTCGTTTTCATAATAATTTTAATTCTTTTCTCTTTTATTAGCGAGCTTAATTTAGCAGTTGCAGCACATATCTCCGACAGAATCACAGACGAAGTAATCGAGTCACTATCAAGAAATTATAAAACTTTGGTAAGTTAAAACTCTTAATATCATAGAATATATCATCACTCCTAAACTATCCAACTAATATTAAGTGCTAAAGATCAACTCGGAAATTTAATTTTAAATAGAGAAATTAGTTCTTAAACTTAAATAATGTTTTCTATCGCTATTCATTAATTTATCAATTCACAAAAATGTATAGCTTACAATTTGAGTAGAATTAAAAATTTGATAGATATGAATTTCTAAACGAGTAAATTATTATTTTTGAAGAAGAGTGCTTATAGTCGATATTTCCTTATTGACTAATGTAACAAAGTACTTCCAGATTGGCGATGATAGCCGAACAAGAAGCAGCACACCGGATGTTTTACGACCTAGCGCCGGCTCAATGAGCAGCGGAAGCGTGATAGGCGTGACTAGCGCGAGCGGTATGTCCATGACTTTACCTCCTGGTAGAGCCAGCCTCGCGTCCGAAGAAGACTGTCCACCCGAGACATGCTCGCTGGCAGATTCCATTGGTCAATGCGTCAGCGATCAATCACCGATGGTAAGAATTAAAAATTGCGAATATTTTCGATTAACATCTTAATGTCTGCTAGTTGGACAATTATTTAAAATACATACGTTTAAATAAAAAAAAAAAGAAATATAAATATAAATATTTCCACATGAATTTGCTTACAACTAAAATATACATTATTTTCATTTACACGCTTACATAGAAATTGGATTATCTTAATCTGGTAGGTATTTCAAAGATATATAGAGACAGTTGTTATAAAATATTCCACGATATTTTAATATGATTGATCATCCTATATAAATATTTGATACAATAATTTGATATCTTTTATTCAGGCGACGCCACATTTGTCGAACAAGCGCAAGAGTCTGCATGGAAGAAAATTGAGACCCAAGTCCGTAGTGGATTCGGTAGAAGGCTTATCCGCTGATGATATACCGGATCTCTTGCCGTCGTTACCGAAGAATCAAACGGAAGGTTCGTATTTGTTGTAAATCTGTCAAATTGCAAAATATGACTGAGGTGTTTTGCAGCAATCTCAGAAACCGAGCACTCGTTGACGGAGTCGTTAGACTCTGTCTCGGAATTGCCCAACACCGTCGGTCAGCAGTTGCAGCATCTGGTCAAATCTAGACCGCGTAGAACAAAAACACGAGCGCCTACGCGGCCGATGTTAAGACCTGATCAACCGATCGACGGTCTCGCTCTCGGCGAGGGTCTCGATGTGTTTTTCCGACCTACTACACCTACCACTCCTTTGATATCGCCTACGAGCGATGACAGGTAAATATATAATATTCTTTTATATCGACTTTTTGTGTTTCTATACAAAATATTCTATTTTTGGTAGAATACGCTTCTTTTTCTTTTATTATTTATTAATGCATGGACGGTAAAACATTATCTATCGTAACTTATAGCTCTCTACATACATTCCCAACGGATGGCAGTCCTAATCTATCGCTGACGAGTCACAAGAGCATTCCACCCGACATGGAAAAGAAACCCAACTGCAATTCGCCGATGCTGAAGACACTTTTGGAACCCGCGCCTCGCTCACGATCCAGCGACAACTTGGAGAAATTTTCCCCCCTCGTCGGTAGAAGATCACAAGGTGATTCTCCGCTTACCGCGTCACCTCTCGCCCGAAGAAACACCACGGACAGTGCTCAAGCCCATGAAAGATCGAAAGGCGAAGCTTTCGCGAAGGAGACTTGCAACAGCGCTGGCACGTACGACGGCAGCGACGATTCTAAGCGTAGCACGCTAACAAATGTGTCCAGCATGAGCCCGCGTGGCTCGCACGACATCGACGACACCTTCGGAGCGAGCACGTCGGAGAAGGATCAGGAGAATCGTAAAAGTGTGGTGAAGAAGTCGACAACTGATGCGGAGAAGTCTTCCGTCAAACTACGATCAACCGGTCATGATTTGAGAAGTCCGATAAACAGTAACAGCAGTGGCACCAAGGGTACAACCGATTCGGCCAAGTCTCCTGTCCTGAAACCGTTGAAGAGTAGCGGGTCTGCGAGCGACGGAAAGAGCAACGGCTCGCTTATGAAAAATAAGCCCACCCCACCGGCGACAGCTCCTAAACCACGACCATGGAGCATGGCTACCGATCGGAAATCCGGTAAGGAACATTCAGAATTAACGGAAGATCCAATAATTGTTTACAGGAAATTCATAAAACTTCGAAAAAACACTTGATGTATAAAACTCCGTTAGAAAGCAAATTTAATAAAGAAAAGAGTTAATGAATCGATGGAAAAGTTTCGCTTACGGTGGATGGGAATTCTGATGTTACTTAATTTATTTTACAGGAGAATTCAGCCTGTTGAGCGACGGCTCGAGCCCGAACACCTCGGCCGGCAACACGCCCGATTCCGGTGACGCGCTCGACGAGTCGACCGATAGCGGTGTCAGCGGACCGGCTTCCTTGCCACCGACGTTATCGGCCAGCAGCACCGCGAGCTCGTTGAGCAACACGAGCGTGGAGAAGAGATCGGTGAGGGAATTGGCAGCGAGCCTGAACAAGAACAAGACGGATAGGAAGGAGAACGGTAAGTACCGTTCGTCCCGGAATTCCTGCTTTTCTGTGTTGCATGGTTTATTTCTTAGTTAACCGCGATTATGCATTTCTCGAGCTTAGGCATCCTCACTCTTTAATATAGCACTAAAAAACACGCATGTATATAAATCCTGTAATGTACAAGCCACGCCCGTTACCTATTATTTTAGAGCATGCCACACCTGCAGCATGGCGGTCGCTACTCCAACGTTCTGTCGACCGAGCAGATGCCAAGGTATTTTATTTACTTTTTTTCTACCAAGAAATCCTTTTGTCGCCATCTGAAATCTATCTTTTTTTTATATATATATATAATCCCCCTCCCCAGCTCGTGTTACTATTGTACCATAGCTCCGAGTTGGGCAGAATATCTCGTTATTAATTAATCGTCAAAATGATCATAAAAGTAATGAATCATTTACTCAACATTGACGTAAGCTCCTTACATGCATATGCTTTATTAATATTACATTATCATTTTCTAGTTATTTCGTTTCGCATAACGTAAGCTAAATAATTACAGTTTTAATAAATGCCGCTAATATTTCGTTATTAGGATTTTGTATTGATTGTAAATTTTGTATTGAGTAAAAACTATTGTATTTGTGCTGTGTTTCGCAGGCAACGGAAGTGCCGAAAATGGTTGAGGAAAGTCGTCTCAGCTTTAAGCTTCGTCGCACGTCATTCCTGCGCGATTCAAACTTCAATTACAACAACAACGATGTGGTTGATGTTTGATACGCGCACGAATCGGATGATCAGCGTTGCGCCATAAGGAGTACTTTCTTCCCCGATGCTGATGCCGGATAATCGGGCACACGAGATAACAGTACTTTTCGTCTTCGTGCCATAGAAAGTCTTATCGTGTATATAAATATATATACGTCTTGACCGGTTTTAACATTAGAGACAGGGTACTGAAAGTTTTTATAGCAACTAAAGTACTAATCTGCTGTTAAGGTGGCATTAGAGAATCTTATATTAGTTTTATATGATGCCGCGCGTATTTACATGCAGCTGTAAATTTCGATTTAGTCTTATTCAACCGTATTATCCGTATACGCTTCACCATACATTTCATGTACGAAGACCAATTACTTTTAACCGTGTTTCGATCTTTTTTTTTTTATATTAAGATACTCGACACTTCCAGTGAGATTAAGTCCCATTCCAAGTCGAATTCTTGACGAACGATACGTTACGATGCCAGATGAAGATGTTAGCGAAGGTGTTCTACTTTTTGAAGATTCGTTTTATTATGTACATATATATTGTTTGTCTACGCATTTCAACAGCGAGAATGTCTAGAATAGACGAGATTTCGAAGCATTTTTCACTTTTGATAAGATGTTAAGGGTAGCGGCAACCGAAATGGGATAACACATTTCGTAAAAGGAGCGTGAGTGTCTTCCAAGATCATGTAACAAACTGCAACAATGACATCTCGTGCATGTGTATTCTTTGTTCATAAAAATAACGTCCGTTATATTTTCCAATCAAGTGCGACATGTGTCTTTAAACTGTGATTAATTTATAGAAATGGGATTCAGTCTAGTTGAAGTTCCTATCGCACGATAATTTTATCTATAGGAAAATGTAGCAATGTTAGCAAATGAATCCTTCAGTGAATTCTAAAAAAAATGGCAGCTTTTATTATATTTATTACTTATATTTATGCAGCTAATAGTTTCTTTATCGGATGATGGAATTGATTCCGCTAAAAGATCGCACTAAAGATAAAATGAGAATTTATCTTTAGCAGATTGAATTCATTTTGCCGCACAAGTTTAATTTCAATTTTTAAAAACGTGATACTATTCTCAAAAATTGTTTTACTGCGGAAATCGTACCGAATGAAGCGTTAACAATCATTGTAAGTGTAAAATTTATCATGAAATCTGTAAGAGCAATCACGGGCGCATTTTTTAATATTATTGACAGGGCGTAGAATTCTAGATATATCTCGTCGTTCAATTGAATAGTACTAACAATACCAGATTATTTATCGAGATACTTTGCGCTGCGAACTTTCGGATTCGAATGAATCTCTTTTGTAATGAAAATGTTCTTTATAGGCGTTAGGTCAGTACGGAATTATATAATCTCGTATCGAAGACGTACTTGCCCTTTTATATAGCGACAAACGCGTGTACATAAATATACATATATATATATATATATAAAAGACGATTATGTATAATAATAAGGTCCGTGAGAAACCCTACGATTCTCGTCGATCGAAGCAAAGTAACGTGGGAAAAGGATCGAAACGTCTCTTGTGAATTTTTTTACCGCTTAACTATCATCACGTAATATTGATATTGATCCCTTATATGATACATAGGACATGTGATCGTTGCATCTTATCATGATATTATCCATTAACAATGGAGAGCGTTTTCTCCCTAACGTTAAGCGAACGAGTATTAAGGTATCGTGTTAATAAGAGTTATTGTACGTGTGTATGCGTGCGTGTGTATGAGTGTGCCGGCATACTTAGGTTGTAAGACCGATAAAACGTACGTAAGGAAGATGCGATTGTTCGAGCTACATATGCGAGACGCGCGAGAGAGAACGTCGTATAGATATATAAATATAACTAAACGGATCTATATAAGACACTTTTAAAAGCATCGGTCCTAAAGCGTACCTCTTTTAACTTAACATTTCGCGAAAGGGATGCGCCCTCGAACTTGCATGGTCTACTAGATAAAACGTAAGAAAGTCTCGTATTAATACTTAATCGATCCGACTCGGGAGATGGACTCTCCGCTCGCGAGATCGTCTTTGCGATATTTACTTTTAGACACGCGATTTTACCGGACCTGCCCCTAGGGCGAGGGATATTTTTAAACGCAGTCTCGTGTACTCGACTAAAAACTTACACATGTAACGCGCGTCTTTTGCCGCGTTGCGAGCGACTTTCGTATGCGACGTGCAGATGTGTGTCTGCCGTATTCGGGAGGAAATCGGGCGTCCGACGCGACGTAAAAACGACTCTGCCGACTACTGTGCCAAAAAACGTCTTATTATACAGCATACGTCTTTTGTACGATTAGAGGGACTCGTTCCGCCCTTTCCTCCGCCGCGTCGTCATTTGTAATCGCGCCACTTAACTTGGACACAGTATGAATTCACGATACTGTACATACTCGAGAACTTTGCCCAGTAATCTCTCATTCCACGACGTGTTACTTACTAACTGGGGTCGCGTTACTTTCATTCGGTGTATATGTGTGTACATACGTATTTATGAGGACACACACATACGGTGTATAAAGGGTATAAAGGGAAGCGAGGGAGAGAATCAGGTGCGTGTGCGTGACATGTGTAATGTAGCGTGTGATACATCGTATATTTAAATCTTCCCCGATACACACATTCCCGATTATGCATTACACACGATACATTTCTATTATACATACGAGCGCGAAAAAAAAAGTATAAAAGATTTACGCAAGGCGAAATATATTGTGAATATTAATGTCTCTGCCGCGCCGCCTCGTCACGACGTCGTCGCCTCCCGCTCGAGCGATGTTAACATTTGCAATCTATTTTGCCGGACAGCTTGATAGAAGCGCAAATAATAATCCGTTAATAATAAATAAAATAAAAACTCGTAACCGCATGTAGAAACTCGAGTGACTTTCATTTCCCATTCGTTTAAAATCTGTCTTTCAAATACAGAACGTTATGTAGCTGATACAAATTATAACAGTTTTTAATATTTAAATTAATATAATTTAATATATAGATATAATTAAAAATATAACAGATTATAAGTTTATTACAATAATAAATTATAGTTATAAATGTAGAACAACAGTATACATCGTATTTAAAGGGAGAATTATGTAGTAATTACTTAATAATAATAATAAAATATGATAATTAGTAATAAGTCTGAAAGCAATTAATGACAGAAAAGAGTGCTCCTGTTAATAAGTTTATTAATAAAAATGATATTAATAATTTATTAATACAATCATAGTATTGATAGATAATTAATATTTTATTAAGAAATTTATAAATAGGAACATTCTTTTATGCTATTACTTGCTTTATGTTTATTAATTGTTTATTGCTATACTAGCTGTAATAATTGCTATACTATTTATTGCTTAATGTTTTTAATAATAATAATAATAATAATAATAATAATAATGGTAAACAAAATCGTATTCAGCGTCCAAAAGACTAGAAACGATCGTCCTCGTTTTTATGTTTGAAAAAAATATTTTTTATTGAAGAGTGAAATCAGTTTTCTTTAAATTAATTTGATCTTTCTCTCCTTCTCTCTTGTGCTGACTTGCCGTTTTCCCACCACTGCACGATCGCTATCAGACTCTGCACTAATTGGAGGCGACAAGACCCGGTGGGAGCAGGTGGGATTCCCCAGAACCCAGGATTCCCTCACCCGCGCCCCGGATACACGTTGCACGCGCGTTGTAAAAGGCAGGCAGGCAGGCAGGCAAGCAGGCTCCCCGCGCGCTGACGCTCGGAGATGCTCGCGTAATCGAAATTGTAATTCACGTTGAGATTCGCCAGCCTTCCGAAAAATGTCGCGCACGAGAACGGAGCGGAACGGGAACGGGGCCAAGTGCGAGGTTAGCGTGTGGACACGTGCGATCACCGCAAACTCCGAGTGGCCGGACAAGGTAAACATAACCCTCGCGCTGTGGAACCTCATTTTATCGAGGAATTATCCTCTCAACCTGGCGCCTCTACATTTTTTTCCTCTTTGTCGCAGGAGGAATTTCTCGACGTGATATACTGGGCGAGACAGGCGATTGGTATTATCGTCGGTATAGGATGGGGCCTTATACCACTAAAAGGTTTTCTAGCTCTGTTGTTGTAAGTAGAGAAGATATCACTCGGGTGCCTTACTGTCTCCTTCTGACAATTTTTAGTTATTTATCGTCCTCGCAACGTTTATGTTTCAGATTTGTAGTAGTCAATGCGGGAATTACATATTTATACTTTAGCAGTTTCCAACAAATTGACGAGGAGGAGTACGGTGGTATGTGGGAGTTGACGAAGGAAGGATTCATGACCTCGTTCGCCGGTTTTTTGGTGAGCAGGATCAACATTTCTCTTAATAGATCTTTATTGTCTTTTCCTCTTTCGAAATCTTGCATCGTCACACTTTACTCTTGTCATTTGTCAATAGGTGACCTGGATTATTATATACTCGGGATTGCATTTTGACTGATTTGTACAACAGAAGATTATGGACAAATAGCAATAGCTTTTCCATCGCGGATCATCGCTGCTGCCAAATTCATTATACGTATGCAGTAGTCATTCCCTTGCAATAGACATCGTTGTACACCGACTTCTCGTATACTGTTACATATATTGTTATAAATATGATTTAGCTGTATAAAGGAAACCTTCTTACCTTCTCAAATTATCTATCTTAATTTTAACCACACGCAATTAAACATTCACATATCTCGTTCTCGCCACATCTATTTACAATTTACATTTAATCAACGTACAAAACTCGGCGCTTTGCAATGCTATGAAAATACATTTGTACACTTGGTTTCTTCTTCAGGACTTTACAGAATAATACTCGAGGTAGCTTCTATTGTTTTAGCCTACCATCAAGCGCTTACGCCCTCGCGCTTGTACCTGTTTGTACTTGGCGAATATTTGGTCGCATTGCTTCTTATTCTGATAATGCTGTTGATAGTGATCAAAAATACAGGAGAACAAGGACGACACTTCGGAATGCGCGCTGAGCAGCGATCGTTCGAGAACGTACAGATCGACGGCCTTATCCTCCAGCGTAGAATCCACTCGGGCCAGTCCGAAGTCTATCATTACGAACTGTGTTTCGGCTACGAAGAAAAAATATGCTTTAACAAGATAATAACGAAATTTCATCTGCAAGATATAAAGGATGTCATTACAATAAACGCCGAAAATCTCTTCGACACAAAGTTAATGTTATCGGCAATGATTCGCATTTTAAATACATGTTGATAAATGTGATAAAATTTATTCGTTTGTCACACCAGACAATTTGATATGACTACGTTAAATTGGTTTTTTATATTAGATTACGTAATTAGCGTTTAAGAAAAAATCTTGCTGTTGTAAGAGGTTTTATTACCTTTGGATTGGTCATTGTAAGGCGGCTCATTCGAGTCGTTCTTGAGCAATATGTTCGACGTGGTCAAATCGCCGTGGATAATGTGCTTCGAATGCAGCCGTGCTATCAGCCTGCCCAGTCCGCGTCCAATGAAATCCAGCAGATGCTCCACGTCCGTCTTCCCCGAAATGTTTTTATCTATAAAGTCCTTCAATATTGTGGAGTTCTCCACGTACTCCATATAGATACTACGTCGCTCCAAGTCCACCAGGTACAAGGCCGGCGTCGTTATTCCTTGGAAACAGAAAGGGGCGAGTTATATACTGCGTGAATGAAATCGATGAAGCCCGCGAGTCGGCGTTCTTCCATTGGTATCGCATCGCGTGTTTTCACCTGCAGCTTTTGCTCGGATAATGGCGCGAGCCTCGGCCCTGACGCGGTCCTTGGTGAGGCGCGTGTCCAGTTCTGGATGTCGATAATTTTTTACAAATCTCTCCTTCATCAGGCACGCCTTTCCCAGATAGAATCCTTTATAGAGACGCGCCTCTGCGCCCTGCGCTATCAACTCCGAGTCTTTCATTATCATCACCTGGGGATGCACCCCTGCATCAGTCGAGACGATCACGTCTGCAGATATTCACTGCTGTTTACGTCGTCGTATCCTAAATAACAGAAAATGAAAAGATTGAGCTAGAGGGGAGAGGCGAGAATTTAGAACTCTTCCTTGCTCGCGCGAGGAGTGGGCGACGCATCCTTCCTTATCGCGAGGGTTGCAGGCAACGCGTGCACGCGCATGTCCAATCAATTAGACGCGCAAATATTGCATTCGCGTGTCGCCTTAACGTAAACAAATGTATTTATCGCAATTTACGCAACGATAAGGCGACGCGCGCGCGAGTGAAAAGCCGTTATCGGAGATTTTTAGCGAGACATGCACACGTACCCAGGATGTGAAACGCATAGATATTTCATTGCTGATTTGCGCGAGCACGCTTTATCCCTGTACGTAAATACGGAGGGCGGAGGGATGAGGCGAATGGGACATCGGGCCGATTCGCTTGCGCGAGGCGAGGCGAGGCGAGGCGAGGCGAGGCGAAACGTTAAGGGCGAGGCCGCGGGCGAGGGCGAGGGCGAGGGCGAGGGCGAGGGCAGCGAGGAGGTAAGGTACTCAGGAGAGCGTTGGCTGCTAGCGCTAGCGAGACGAGACGAGGGCGAAACGCGAATCGATCGTTACCCGCCAGCGCGTCCTGCGCGCTAATCGCTATCCCGGCGCTAGTATTCGCCCGTACTTTGTTCTCGTCGGTCCGCCATTCGCCACCGCTGCGAGTTTCCCCAAACGGCGGGGGTGCTGCGAGTTGGCGACGAGAAGGCGAAACGGACGGCCCCGACGACGGAGAAGCGCGAGAAGCATGAGGGACGAGGTGAAGATGGACGCGAACCGGCTGATCGCCGAGGTCTACAAGCGGCCGGCGCTCTGGAACCAGAGGCACATCTCCTATCACAATCGGGAGGTGACCAACCGCGTCTGGATGGAGATCGCGGCGATATTCAATCTGCCCAGTACGTGTTGTAAACAACCCCGTCCCCGCGGTGGTACCGCGTTGGACACCGAGCCGCGAAATCGCTCGCCCGTCCCGCTCGCGCCCGCGCCGTCCTTCGCCCATGCGTCGCCCACACTCTCGCGCGATTCTTCTTCTCTTCCGGCCAAGGATGAGAGCGACTCGTGCGTCGCGATCGTGGCACCGCGATAAGTTTGGCGGCGAGTCGCCAGGTCACGAAGGACATGGCGACCACTCGTCTCTTATCGATGATTAAACCTCGCGGCCGCTTATCTGAGTCATCTCGGGAAAACGTGAGGTTTAAAATCTTCATTTTCGGTTTGAAAGGCTGCGCGTCCTCTTACAAACGACTGGCGAGAGAGTTATGCCTTTTCTAATGCCCGCGAAAACGCGTATCTACAAAAAAAAGAGAAAATGAGGATTCATGTTTGGGGTTTTTTACGGAGTCTCTCTTTAAGATTGAATTTCACATTGAAGATCGCGGTCTTAAAAAAATAATCTAAACAGAATTAAAAAATATCCCGATGACACAATTTCTCTCGCTATATTTACAATTGCTTTAACAGTAAACAATCAAAGTCTTGACTCCGTTAAAGTGATGGATTTTAAGTTTCTTGCTTTTTATGGAAATTATCAAAGTATTTTTGTTGGAATTTAATTGATTTTTATCGAGATAAAAAAATGATGTGTTTATTTTCATCCACCTTTCCAATTTCAAAGTTTCGTTTATGTCTATAAAAAAAAATACTGATTTTAGCGTTAATACCTAGAAAAGTCCTTCGAAATTTTACACTCAACTTTTTCCACCGAAAAGGCAAGATACAGAGAAAAATTGCATTTGTTCGAGCGACATATCCTTCCTTCGACCTTAAAGCATTATTTAATGATGTTATGTCTGAGTAAATACCCATTGACCGTTGATAAATTCTATCGCCATGTCTCGAGATGAGATTATCATTTTCTCCGAATCCTATCAAGTCAATTTATCTCGTCCGAAGAAATGGAATGGTCTCCTTCGCCATGAATCCGGATTTCAACGCAAAACATTTCAAAATTGACCTGCAATTTGTAAAACTCATTGCAGACGCAGATTTCAAATTTTACTTTTACTTTGCGAGTTGTTTTTATTCGGAATTATTCTTACTGTCATAGTTTTCAAAACAAGTTCCCCATTCTGTCAATCTTGAGATTCGACAAAACAAATTTTGTCAAAGCTCGCATGACGAATTTTTCAAGCGTGTCGATTGATTGCAGGGCAGAAAAGTTCACGGATCTGTAAAAATGTCCTATTCTATAATAGTCAATCGATACGCTTAACAAACGAAATATTATCCTTTTACGCTAATAATTGACATAACACGCGTCGCGCCCTAACCTCACTTTCCCGGGCGAACTGGCGCTCGAGTGTGCCGCGACGACGGCAACTCGACGTCGGTGTCACGCTACACGGCGGGGACACCTTACCTGCAGTATCCCGGCGAAATCCCTCGTCGTGTTCCCGATCGCAATCCCGATCGAACGCACGCACGCACGAGTCACCCGGCCGAGGTCGCGATCGCATGCGCGGAAATGCGTCGTTGCGCGCGCGCGAATGCAGTCGATATGTGCTCCCGTTGTGTTATCGAATCCTCGACGACACACGGCACCACAAATACCGCAACGTGCGATAAATATTTTTTCACATAGAAACACAGGAAACATGCCTCTTCGACATTTTTTTTCTGACTTGATGCAAGTATTTTTAGAAGAAAAACTCGATAAATTTGAACATTTGTAGCAATCTAGGTTACGTTCCGAAATTTGCTCTTTAAGGAAAAATTTTACTTTTATATATTAAGGCTCCTGGGTACCCAGCACAGCCATCTTGATTCGTGACGTCAGAAGCGAGAAATTTGATGGCTAGGTTACGGTGACAATTGTTGCGAATTACGGTAAAATAAAGAAATATTTCAATAAAAACATACTACAGATCGTTTTAACACACTTGTAAAA
>VBVR01004275.1:0-14868 GCA_011638315.1 Tetramorium parvispinum
CCCCCCCACCCTTAACATCTCCACCTGACCCTAAGCTAAGACAGGAAATTGCAGTCGCTCGTGTTGGTGGAGTAGTCCGTAACTTCTAAGAAGAAATCGCAGCGCAAACTCGAGAATCGGATAATGATTCGGTACGAGAAAACAGCGATAGTTTGCGATCCTTTCGTAATACAGCTTTGCTCCAGTTTCTGCCCTGAAAGGGAGCGAAGTTCGAGAATACTTAATAAGCTAATTTTTTCGCGATTTAAAGCGACGTTATGATTCTAATTCAACTGTCTATATTGGAATCTAGACTGTAACCAGATGGCAAGATACTTTTCAATAATACAACAATTTATTGTTGAATATAGCGCGCAATAAAATATTACTTACTTAAAATTGCACTTTCACCGCTTATTTCTTCTACTTGGATATTTTTAAAATCACACATATGTATATTAGACAGATGTATATTATACAGTTCAGGTTAATCCATGCAAACTTAACTGTGCAATGTCTTAATTGACTTATATTTATACGCTAATTAAAACTATTACATTACATAATTATTAAATGTACATAATTATGAATGTGTCACGGATCTATTTATTCACATCTGTCGCATCTATTATAACGATAATCCCTTGCGAAGCAACTGTACCTATAAAATCACCATTTCGCGTGGATAGCGGTGCGCTCAAGTCGAAGATCGAACTTCGATTCTATTCAGGAAGTTAAAAAAGAATGCCACAATGAACTACGCCCGACTGAATCCTTTCTTGGCTTAATGATTGATGAGATTTCTTTCTCTGCTATTCCGACGTCCCCTGATAACAATGATTTCCTAAGATATAAATGAAGTTGCTGCTGCTGAAGCAAGTGAAATATAATAGATAAAGTATCCGGGGCTATTGTTCTAGACTTTTGTAATTTTGCAGATGCTTCTTTGCTATCCAGAATAACTTTGCCATTTTAAATTGTCGATCCAACTCGATATCATAAATTTTTCCCCTCCCGACGACTTTATACATACAGATATGTACTAAGCTTTGTTTAAATAATGCAGATACATACATTTTCGCGCAGAAATTTATATAATGCTCACACAGAGAAATAGAGATTTTATCTTCCGGCGAGCAGCCTGCATCTATCGAATCGGATATTGAAGACCATTTTCAAAAGCATCGCGCGCGTAACATGCAATCTGATACATTTTAAATGCACCGTTTGACTTTTGTTCCACGCAAATGCAAACACTATACATTTTGGAAACTAGATATTATAAAATATAATAAACTTCAAATCACCCAATTCGAGATAATTTATGGCAATTATAAACTAATTTCGTACGATTGAATCTACGTGATGATAATATCGAGTTGGCAAATTTATGTGATGTAAATTTATAGCTTAATTGATCATTAAAATGCATACAAGCAAAGTACGTCAAAGAGAAATTTATGATATTCTTCTAATAAATGAAGTTTCTATAATTTTTCTTTCTTATTGCTTACACAAATTGACATTAATGTTCTTTCACAGACGAGTCCTTTTCGCTTTTCAAAAGAACCGGGAAAAGGAAGAGAGAAAAATATTAATATCCGACACACATTGCCTTAATCTGATCTCTGGCTCGTCATGTGCTCTTCGTCGCCTGAAACCTTATTGCCTCAAGTTCCAAAGGACATCTCCTAACTAATTCCTCATGATCGAGCGCGAAAGCCGCCCGAAGGAGGATTTTCCCGTGAGATTCTCGACGCAGTAGGGGTCGACCCTTTAACAGGATAGCGGAAGACATCTTCGCGGTCCGCCCCAGAAACTCCAACTCCTACCTCCTCCGCCATTCGCGGAGCGAGCCTTGTAAATCAATTACAAGTCCCACCACGCAGGTACCTCGGAGAAATGGCACGTACTAAACCCTACCAAGTTTTGGGCGCTGACGTGATCGGGAAACTCATGGCGCGCGCGCGCGCGCGCGCGGAATCTACCTCTGCGAAATGGAGAGAAACCATCAGCACAGGTACTCGTCGTCGATAATAGAAACTCCGCCACACTTCGTCTTCCGGCCCACCTCGCTCTCTCTTTGCTCGATGAAATCGGACAGGTCACGTCCGCGGCTCGCTCCATATCGGCGATAGTCGATGAAAGCCGATCATTAGGGAGCGGTAACGCGGCTTATTCCGTAATCCGACGATAACTGGAGCCGATAAACATATCTCAATGAACCAGCGTTATGAATGTGCTCGTCGGGCGATTAATCGAGCTTGGCGACTTGAAAAAATAAACAAAAGCGAAGGTTAATAGCTCCATGATGCAAGAAAACAAGAGTTCTATGGCGGCCAAATATTGAGCAGCTAATTAAATGTTTGCCCCGAATGTAGCGTGAAATTCTAATACAGTATTAATAAAGATGAGAGCAAAATTCGTAAAATTGCGAAAAGATACAAATATAAGTAAAATAAAAAAAAGATCTCACGCTAAAAATACGTAAAACAAAGTGAAATAATATATTTCACTATCAATAACCTAGTAATTTACGATTCAATAATTTAGTAGAAGATTAAAATTGATTGCGAATTAGAAACAAAACTAGTTATAAATTAGTAACGAAACTAGATATAAATAAAAAAATACACAATGTGATTTTATATTTAATATGAATTAATACTGAAATTGCATGAAAACTATAATAGTCATATTTCTAGTTCAACTTTGTATTTAATATTGCTGTAATTTTAAGTTTATCATAAAATGCTATGTCACAACGGCTGTCGTAGTGTCTTAACATGAATAGCTTTAAGCTAGCAAAACATCCAAATACATTTATAATTCTAATCTCAAACCATGTCGGCTAAAAACATATATCTAACCTGGGAGACATGTTGCTTTTTACATTTGGGGCAACTCTCTGATTGATCAACACTGCGCATCTCGGAAATGGAACATCTTTTATACGAAGTTATATCGTGAATAGCTCGAGATTATTTCTCGTGTCTTTACAAAATGTTTCTCCTTCCACTAATCATATTCATTTGGAATGGAATCGTTTGAAATATCACTCGAAATATGAGATACGCTTCAAACGTAAGCGTGATAGTATTAGCCTCCATCGATCGTTCATCAAGAATTTATCGATACTGCACATCTCGGCGGCGAATGACTTCCGGCAAATGACATTTATGCGTCCGTAACCCGCGGTTCCTCGATGAAAGCGAGTCGTTAACGGCTCTAACTCATTCCGGCTACTCATTCCGTAATCCATCGTTGAATAGCGGTCGTGGTATGCTGCCCACGCCCGCTGTGCGAAAGATGGACGGCAACATAGAGGAATCGATGTAGAGGATATTATTGGCGTAACCGCTAATTTCATCTACTTGCTCCACTTTCATCTACCTCATCAGGGAAAACTTTCAATCACTCGTCTGTTATTTAAGCATTCAAGGGTTGAAAACTCGCCAATTTGCCTGATGTCTTTATACGTTCAGCTTTCATGTTTCCAAGCATACAAAAAAAAGAACATTGTGAAGATGCCTGAATTATCATCCCTAAATTACCAATTTACTCAACAGATTTATGGACTTAGGGCCGATTTTTCCAACTTCTTGGTAAGTCAACTAATAATTAAATCATACGTCTGAATTTGTCAAATTTATTGTCAAGATAAAATAAAACAAAGACGGACGTATGATTTAACTATTAGCTAGAAAGTTAGTTTATCAAGAAGTTGAAAAAACCGGCCCTAAGAATACCAATTGCATAAAAATATTTCAAGTGCATGCAGAATTATCTTCGTCAAGTGCCATGAATTGATCGACACATCTTAATCGGTACTAGGTTTTAATCGTGTAAACACGCATGCTCATATTGGGCGAACGTTCATTAATATATGGAAGTAGTCGGTTAGCATCACTAACAGCTTTTGCTTTGTAAACTAACAATAGTCTGCAGCGGTTTCAGTGGTTTGTAATTCAGCGAGGGGAAAATTAGTTGATTGCCAATTTTGGCATATGCACTAACACAGTAACCATCCGTAAGGTTCCAAATTGGTTTACTTAGTTATAGCCATTGCATTTACACTTCCTACTTTGGGCGAGATTTCGCAGATTGAACGTATAAATATTCTTTTCTTAGACACCTTTCGTCCAATAAATTTATTTTAAAAATATTACGGTGTGATTATGTAAAGAAATATTAATCTAGTAATCTTATAATCTCATTTCCCCCGAAAATCAAATAATTCTTGAATCCTTAATTGCCTTGCAATTCGCAAATCGTAATTTCGACATCTCAGACATCTTTTGTCTAACAAATTTATTTTAAAAATATTACGGCATGATTATGTACTGAAATATTAAATCTAATAATCTAATAATCTCATTTCCCTCAAAAATTAAATAATTTTTGAATCCTCAATTGCCTTGTAATTCGCAAATCGTAATTTCGACATGATATGTAAATTATGAAATTCATAAATTGCGATAATATTTAACGCAGTATGCACAATATGTCTTAATGTTTATCATCATATAAACGTAGAGACGAGATCGAAGACCAAATACGAACATAACCGAGCATGAAAACACTTGTTATTCCTAGCTCTGTTACATCCAGGCCGCTGTTAAGCGAAATCGGTCGGATCTGCGTGGAAAATAGCCTTTAGTGGCTATAGTAGTAACTCGGATTTGCTATCTTCACAGATCGCTCCAATCCCTAGCGTTTCGTTTAGCGATTCAAACTATAACGGAATGACTTGGATTTACCTGAGGGGTATCTAAACTACCTCGTACATTGCGGTGCAAATTTCATCGCAGATCAGAGAGATAAAGTTCGCGTATCAGGCCAGCTTCGAGAAACGATCGCAGGATCCTCTCGAGCGGATCGTGTCATTATAAATCACGGCACTGATCGGTCTCGATAATCTACATCGTATCGTTTAAACGGATAGCTAACTGCTTCTCATTATTTGGCTTGATCGCCCACAATAACTGGGTATTCAGTTACTGCCGGCTAATCAGCCGGCTAATCATTTGAAAAACGTGCAATCTTAGACTTTGTAAGATTTAATAGCGATCCTTAATAAATTAATTTAAATTGTATCTTAAAAAAATCACACTCTTTATTTGACGATATGAATAGAAGAATACTGTAATTTAAAATTAAATATATATGTACAACTGTAAGCAATATGATATTCATTGTGAAACAATGTAACTTAATTTTAGAGTTTTTTATTTATCTTGTTAACATTCCATTAATTGAGTCTTATTCATATTTTATCTTTTTGATTGATCAAAGAAGATTCTAAGAGTTTCATGTATTGTCAAGCTGAAAAATTTTAGGAAAACAAATTACATGATCAACGATAATATGTTACAATTTTCATAAAAATAAAATCGGAAATTGGGAAAAGATCTAAATCGAATGACGTTAATTATAAAAAATACAATAATAATAAAATGCTTAATAACGTGTTTTTAATGTACAAAACATTTTCGTGAATGGTATTGTAGAATAAATAAAGAATATGGAAAAAATGTAGAATAAGTATCTTAAAAAAAAAGCATCGCTCTATATCAAGAAAATGGACACAAATTCATTCTTACGTTACTTTCGTATAAAATTCTACGCGCGTGAATTACGTACACATATGTGACTCGCAAGCATCCTTGCGTGAGCATGTAGACGTTCATGGGAGAGTCCATATAAATGAATCGTGAAGCACAGGGTGCTGGATCTAAATATGATTGATTGAGAGTATCTACAAGCTCGATATGGATGGAGCAAGTTGAGGGAACCTTGGTTCGGGTAAGCAGCTGACGACAGCTAAAGGGGGAAAAACGAGGGAAAAAGGGAGAGAAACTTAAAAAGATCGAGGGCGACATTGACGCGCTGCCGTTGCAGGAGGAATGGTAGATTTGCCAATGAATACGCAAACGCCGCGCCATTGTTGTAAGCACTTTATCTAGACGCGGTCGACAGAGATGTTATCGTTCGTTAAAGAAATTCCCCCGACATATAAAACATGCCTTTTTAATAAAGCTGGAATTTAATTCGCTGACTTTTAAACAATATATCGCGTTCGACAAAATAACGCTTGAGAGTGTAGCGTCAAAAAGATAAAATGTGAATAAGACTCAAATAATGGAATGTTAATAAGATAGATCTGATAGATAAAAAACTTTAAAATTAAGTTACATTGTTTTACAGCATGAATAGCATTTACTTACACTTGTACATACGTACAGGGTGAATTTTAAGATTCCTGACACGGGCATGAGAAAATAGAAAGAATTGAGATAAACAAAAATGTCCTTTATCATTTTGCCATATTCGCAAAAATGATACAGGACATTTTTGTTTCACCCTGTATATTTAATTTTAAGTTGCAGTATTCTTCTACACTGAGAAAAAAATATAGTTATTTTTGGCCTCAACCATACTCTGGGAAAAATAAGACAATGAGTAACCCAGTTTGGGGCCCACGATTAGTAATCGAATTATTATTTGGATTAAAGATTTTTAAGTTACATTAATCAAGTTTCTCAATTAGCTCCGTCGCCGATTCAGTTACGCAAAGTCAATTTTCACTTAAAGGACACTAACCCAAATGTTAACTACAAAAAAACGGTCAAAATTTCTCCCAAAGTACTTTCAATTTTCAGTTACGCGGAGTTAATTAGAAATATGAAACGTAAAATTAAGATTACGACAATCCAAATAATTCGATTACTAATCGTGGGCAACCCAAACTGAGTGACAAACTGTCTTTATTTTTCCCAGAGTAATTTTATAATATTTCTAACACTATGATCAACACTGTATGCATCATTATGTTAACCGTAATTATCGTTAGAAATATATTCTAAAATTGTGGCGGAGGCCAAAAGTGTAGCTACATTTTTTTCCTCAGTGTATTCATATCGTCAAATTGACACAAATAAATAATCTTTCTTCATACCTGAGACATATTACATGCTGCAAATGGATTGGTAAAGCGGTAAAAACCAGCCTGTTTTGCGTACACGAGCGAAACTAATAGTAGGTGCAAAATAGGCGCAGGGCAGACCGGCAAAAACTCATAGAGTTTATTAGGGGTCCGGGGAGAGTGCAGAGAGAAAGAGAAATAACTTCTTCGTTACTTGCATACTTGGCAATGTTAAAAGGCAAGACGATCCTCCGTAAAGTTCCGCCTTCGGAACTAAATTGCTGCGCGCGCGGCGGAGAGAAGTCTGAGAAAAACCCGCCTTAGCCGCGTCGTATTTTCGCATCGCGGCGAAGAGATACCGCGAGAGCGAGGGAGAAGGCGCGAGGGAGGGAGGAAGACGGAGAGAGAACGGCAGAAAGAGAGGAAAAAATTCTCTAATTTGCTGCACTTCGCATCTGCTGTAACATTACGGTAATCGGGGTGTAAGGAATGGGAACGTGCGGAAAGTGTTTTCCGCGCTCACATCAGATTCAGCCATTAAAAAGGTACGACCAGCCCTCTCATTCCCGTCCATCTTTACGCCACCGCCCGGCATGGATTCGATGTGAATGCATATAAAACGTGTACATATCCATTACATGCGAGTGAATGCCTGAATATATTTATATAGGACCGCTTCCCGGGTAACCGCGGGACCGCTTTAACGGTAAATAAATAACTAAAAGGAATTGAGTTTGAAAACGAGGTGAAGCTTCTGCCTTCAAATGAAATATATAGCCCGAAATGTATCAATTTAGCGCGCTCAGGGAAGATATAATTAATGCAGCCGTGATGTATCGCGCATCTCGATCTGTCACAGAGGGGATTCGAGCTCTTCGAGGCCAGAATTACGGGGCGAGTAATTGATGACAGTGCATTTACGTTTTTCGAGCGAGGGAACACGCTGAGACGATAGCCCGTACAAACAGCTTTTTAATTATCTCTCGATCGAAAGACAGTAAAGTCCACAAGAGAATTCCTTCTGTCTCTTAATACAGCTTCTAAATTTATACTATCAGCGTGAAAATATGACGCTGTTTACCGATACACGTCTTCATATACAGGCGAATATAGGCGAATAATTTCCTCGTGAAAATCGCTGAGGGAAGAGAATGCGCGCGAAAGCAAGAGCTCGTCAATTTCGTCCCCTTTTGAAAGAAAAAAAAAAGAAGAGCGTATCGCGCATCATTCACGCCGAGGCTTTTCGCGCCCTTTCGCCGTAAGGGGAAACGTAATTATAGGTGTCCCTTTCATGCGTCCGGGAGGACGGGCGGATTCAGCGTGTTCAACTAATCCCGGGCTGTGATCCCTCCGCCGCTTCGACTCTGGCCCACGGGCTCTTTTCGATCTCGCGCACGACGAGTTTTATTAAACACGTGTCTCCGTCCGATCCAATCGCGTCATTTTCACGGGCCACGTATCATCCCGCGGAAATGACGGGCATGCGGTGTGCTCTCGGTGGAAAGATCCCCTTGGGGCTCGTTTGTTAATAAGATTCCGCTAACCGTGACCGCAATCGAATTTTTGGCCTACTGGTTTGCCGGCGGACCGATTCCGCTCGTGGATCAAACCGAAAAGACTCTCTGCTCGAAATTGCCGTCACACGTGATCGCAATGAATAATTACATCGGGATATCAAACACGTTGCGAGGAGATGTTTGTAATTTTGCCGACAGATGCAATCAACAATCGGACGAATAATGATTGTACATTTATAAATATAAAGATCCGTATATAATATATACTGGAGAAATTTTGTCTAACGTTTATAAACACGTATATTCTACACATATATGTATATTTTAATGTAACGTATATTACATCCAAAAAAAAAGATATTTTACATTTAAAGAGATTTTTCCCATAATCTCAGATTCTAAGTTTACTGGTTTTACTGCAAACATATTCTTCTTTCAATAAAGTGAAAAATGTTTTGTTTTTATTATTTTTCTCTTGATTTCAGAGGGATTCTCTTGAGGCTTACGTAAGAGGCCTATAAAATCCTCTAAGATTTAGAGGGTTCCACGTATAACAAAAAAATTTTTTTTGGGTGTAGATGATACTTCAATAGCTTTACGAATAAAATTTTTGATTGATTATAGTATTTAATAAAGATAGAATATTCGTCATTCCTACGGATGTCTTGGCTGAAGTTATAATAATTATATTGTAATCACAGTTAACACTGATATATTTTTATAAAATAAAGATCCTAAAACGATTTCTGCTATGTTAACAATTTTTGGTAGTTTGTTATATTTCAACATAATTTATTACAAATACAGTTTGTATTAATTATTTGAAACAAATACATTATTTTTAAAAACAATTAAGTATGAACAAGTGATCGTTTATCAGATTTTATGATTTTTAAGTGCAGCCGTAGAAAATGTAATTTTATTTGAAAATTGTTTCTACAACGGATTTAAATAATATTACATTTAAAAACAGGTGTAATGATTGAATAAAACAATCTGACGAAAATTATTTAGTATGTCACGTCCGTACCATTTATTTCCCTTTTTTTTAATCGATATATACAAAACATTCACTGTCGAATTGTGTATTGTCAGCGACGAGCTAACTTGTACACTCTTGAAAAAAAAAAAAAAAAACAATATCGCGCGAGTAAAATTTGGTACGACAGCGCTACAAAACGCATCGCGGAATTGAATTTTTACGACACGCTCTGCGAAGTACGGCCGTGCAAAAAGTGCTTGTAAAAAAAAAAAAAAAAACAAGAGCTGTTAAGTGACAGCAGCTGCACATTAGAAAATGTCCATCGGTATTAATGTTGTCGAAAACGCGCGATCGCGCGAACAATCGGAATTGACAGTGACTGCAATTCTAATTATCGCGAGGCGCGAGGCTATAAATTTTTCAGATCAAAGACTCCGGCCGGTGTCACTTCCTAATTGAATCTTCGTGGACGCGAGCGCGGGTCGTCGTGTCCGGGGGCTCTCGCTGAAGCGAACAAAGTTCGCCGCTGCCGTGTCCCCAGCATTAATCGTGTTTGAGATTCATTATCGCGTCTGGATGCCCTCACAATTACGCCGTCCGGTCGAATGGATGGCGAATTACACGAAATGAATTAGTCAGAAATACAGTCGCCCCGGTATTGCGGGCAAAACATGGAGTAATAATAATTCGTAACAACCTGTCAAATCAATGGAGCGCCATTCGTGCTCGCGCAAATTGCAAATGATATCGGCGAGCTAAATGTCATATAAAATATTGATGACCCTTGTAACCGTCCCGTAATCATATCCGTTCATAGCTCACCTAATACGCGTTTAAGCATACGCAATGGGATTGTATTTTATCTCGTAAATCGCGTTACGTAAACGCTAATCATGACGTATATATCATGTCGTGCGCGCGCGCGCAACAAATACGAGTTTTGCGGATGCGCGACTAGTTCATACAGCACCGAATACGTAATTGATTGTCCGCGGGCACTTGAATGACCGATAACAGAGCGATGAGACATGCGTCGCGCATTGTAAAACGACGACGGCTCCAGTTGTTTGCGCGCGAGAGTTGCAAGGAATAATTAAAAACCTGCCCGACGAGAGTAACAGCTTTATGTTCCCCTATAACGAAATATTTGTGTACGTGTGTGTGTATGTATATATATATATATATATATATTTATGTGATCGGATATTGAAAGCAATTACGCATAGGTGTATCCCATGTCAGGTGGACCCATGGGTGTCCGCATTCACATGTGTAGCTACCTGTCCGAAGGTGAACTAAATAACCGGGGAACACGGTCAGCGAAATCAACAACCTGTTGATATTTGGGGTATTTAAGAAACACCATACGGGAGAGCCGGCGGCCATACGGCATTAGTTTTTCATCAAATTATCCCGATTGATCGGTATATCCGAATCACCGGTACCGTCGCGTAACGAATCTTTCCTCCCATGAGCCGATAACAGCCCGAGCCCGGCTGAATTCCATGCAGTCGCGATACGCGCGGATTTTAATGAAAAAAAGTTGCCGGCGATTGGAATTTGGAAGTAAAACATTTTCTCGCTGTTTGTCGTTAGTAAATATATTGTTGACAGGTGCGATGAAACAATTGTTGCGAGAAATGTAGCTTTCGAGCATTCAATTTTATGATTTATTTATTCGCAGTTTTTTTTTGTAATATAGAACAGAGAAACGCGTGAGGAGAGGGGAGGGAGAAAGACAGACAGAAACGATTTTTAATAAAACGGATTTTATGGAAGGGTAGCAAGTTTGCTAAAAAATAAATTTGATCAGACAGCGATAAAATTAATTAAATGATATCGTATATTTTACAGAAATTAACTACACAATCTGATCAAAGTATATCATAGAAGCCAAAATTAAGGTAAATTACTTTTAATTCTTGTTTATGTTAATTAATTCGTATGAAGAAACGTTTTGATTGAAATGCATGCGGTAAACGCGAGTTTTTCAGAAAACTGCTTATATCACAAGAAATTCCTTGGTAATGTATTAAATTAGAAAAATTGAGATTTTCGTGTTTACAACGTATCAACGTGATAAAATTCGTAATAACCTTTTCAGAAGAAAAATTAACTTAGCAGACGTTCTGAGACTTATATACGACTGTGGTTCTCACAGATACTACATTATGTCCTTCTCTGACGAGACTGCGTTTCATGATCAGAATGCATATTGATCATCATCCGCTTGTCGTCTCCGGCGACGGCTAGTTCCCAAGTATTTTGCATCTTATTAACCGAAGTACCATGCCAATATCATGAACTTTCGCGCGAACTTGAACGAATGTTGGTCCTTCTCTGAACGTTACGCGCGTCAAATACGGCGCGTCTGAGAGTGATCAAAAAAGTTTCAGAAACTCAAACGCGATAAGCATGATGATCACGTTATTTGCATATTTTCCGCATGGCAGAAGAAAGAAGCCCCGGACAGAAAAATTCAAGTAAACATCCTATAATATATTGAGATAAATATAGCTGATGGACGCAGTAAGCAAGAAATGACAATACGCTTGCAAAGTTAAAAAATTTGCAGTACCAAATCAATATAGTAAAAATAAGCAAATCGTAAAAAAATATACTCCATTCTCTTTTTCTCTTCCTGTTATTATTCAATATTTGTAGAACTATATTTTTACTAAATTTAATAGCTTTGTCACAAAATATCGAATCTCTTTTTTTCTTTCGCGACAAACAAAAATCTGTAAATTCAACAATTGTTATGAACGTAATGTGTGCACAGAAGAATTTGTTGCTTCCCCCCTCCCCCCCCGTCGACAGAGTATTAAATTATTTGACACATTGACCTGACAAATCTGCAGCAATTACTTCTTCAAAGCCGGAATCGGATTACGAATGGCGACTGTGCAAACAGCGCTTTGTCATAACTTATGTAGGATACTATTGCATTTGTGTGCTCTTTCAAAGCGATTAAATTCTCATTGTAACTAACGAGGATGACTCAGTGGTGTTTCCGTACGACAACACCGACGCGATGTACAGATTCCTGAAGTGCCAATTAGTACTTCAGTATTTCAAGTGTAAATACGTACAAGTGTTATTATTTGTTATCATAACTGACGACTTAATACAGAGCTTTATGAGACTGTGTACTTCCACGAATATTGCTTTTCTTTTCGAAATCTTTACGCTGCGTAAAACCAGCAATAGTGCACCTAAGCATGTAAAATAGCCTTTTAATACACTGAAAAAAAATTCTAGATAAACTTATAAGATGCATTTAGTAATGCAATTTTTTTAAAATACTTAGTTATTATTACTAAATATAATAATAATAAAACATTCGATAATAATTATGATCATTTCATTTTTTATAACATTATTTTGTCATAATGACCTATATGTTTAGTTGAAACTATTTCGCCAAGGTTTTTGGTAACTTTTATCAAGACTGGATCATTATAACCAATTATAATCAATCTTTTTTTCTGTGTATACAATATGTACAAAACTCAATTTATATATAAATTAAATAAATTATTTCTGCAATATCAATAAAAGTAAAATAGCTTTAGATCGGTAATATACATATACTGCACACAGAAAAAATATAAATTTCAAATCAACAATAATATTCTCATATATAAGCAAGAATATAAAATCTTCTTTAAAGAATTTGATAAATAATTTTAAACAGACAATAACTTGGTCACACAAAGAAATTTTGTTTCTGTCCAAGATTATCAGATTTTATATTCTTGCTTATATATCAGAATATTATTATTGATTTGAAATTAATGTTTTTTCTGTGCATTGATATAAATATTATTATTGATTTGAAATTAATGTTTTTTCTGTGCATTGATATAAATATCTAAACTTTTTAATGCAAGAAATAATTTAATTAATTTTTATAATTTGTACGTAAAAGCCCAAGAATGTCGAAAGTTTTGACGATATCCCCTAAGAATTAAGGAGGACAAAGTTGCACGATACTCTGACAATTACCGCGCAGAAGAACAATAAGCTTTTTCCCAAACTTGCTCATAATTCACAGCGCGAATCTTCGGCTTAACGAAGCGAGCACGCGCGGCGCGTAGATCGATTAGAATGTACATCGAGATGAAGCTCTTCTTGCTCGCTCGTGTATCCGACCATAGTTACAATTTTACGGCTACGCTCGCTACATATTCATAGCGCGCCGCTTGGGCCGGGCAGGAAGACCCGTGTGGCGGAAGTCGCCGCCGCGAGCGCGCGCGCGTATTCGGGTCAGCTGCAAATAACGAATGTCGCCAAAAATCAGTGTGATTTATGGCGAATCCGATCGCGCTTTCCGCCCGTCGCCGGCAAGTACAAATCGAATACTCCGGTCGGGAGAGTCGAACTTATGTAAAATAGCCGCGCGGTCACACAGCGCGTCGCGACTTGGTGCGGCGAGCGCGCCACGATGATTAATCGCGTTGTCGCGGTGGCGCAATGCGATTTAAAAGTAAAATCATTTATTCGGCGGACGGGGGGAACGGGGGAGGTGGGATCCGGCGATGACAACCGGTAATAGCTTGCATTACGCGTAATGACAAACGGCGATGCGCCGCGACGATATGGAAAGTGGGTCACCACGTGGATACCCCTCTCACCCCCGGCGTCATAAAGGCGTCCCGGGGCACCCTTAGCGCCTTTGGCGAGCGTCCTAGCGGAAAATTTGCTCGCTCAGATGCCGACAAATGTACCTCCTCTGTCCTGTCCCCCGGCGCAACAGCCGTGGGTACGGTAAGTACGGATGGAATAAATTCGCGACAAAAAGTAAGGGGAGAAGGAAAAGAGGTAGGACGTACGGCCGATCCGCACGATATCACTATCGCCCGTAAGGCACCCGCATCCTGTCTCTCCTCTAAGACGTCGAGCGTGCAAGCTGTTCGCCTAGAAAATTTGCATCCTCCAGACGTTTCAGCCCGGCTGCTCGCGCCCGTATCGTCTTTGAAATTAGGTATCCGCACCGCCACAAATTCGATGACGAACGCCGAGATTTTCGCAAATCAAGTTGCGAAAGTGTACGGCGGAAAGAAAAATTGCGCGAAATATCAAATATGTATATTGAAAATATATTATCACACTGGGAAAAATGATTGGTTGTAACTACGGTGACCATTCGTCCTATATTACAGAGGACAGTCCTTTATTTTAGGTCTGTGTCCTTTAGATTTATTTTTTTCTTCAAAACTCAACTTCAAAACTTTTGTCTTTTATTTCTGAAGAATGTAAAATGTTCTATATTTCACTCTTTATCACCTTTGAATATTTTGTGTAATGTTTAAATAAAGACGTGTTTCTTTTTTTTATCTGTAATTGTTTTAGTTTACAAAATTTTATTTTTTTTCCATATAAATATATATTCAGAAAAAAATATTAATGATAATAATAAATTTACCGTGCACTTGTTTGTGAAAGAAGTACGGGTGGTAATG
>VBVR01004276.1:0-14867 GCA_011638315.1 Tetramorium parvispinum
CAGAAAAATCTCGGAAACGGTGCCGTCAATCTGTCTCGCGAGACCAATCATCGTGGCGGTCGTTTTAAGCAGATGCGATTTGCGGCTTCTCTCTCTCTCTCTCTCTCTCTCATTCTCGACTTTAGACACGTGTGGAGAAAACGGCTTTCGATTCGAGAGATGCGTCAGCTGATTGCGTTAAACGCCCGCTCCTAGGAATGTGTAGAAAACGAGTCGTAAATAGCTAATGAGTCAATAAAGCCGCGCTTAGGATATGAAGTCCGTGAGACGCAATTGGGTTTACGAGATGCTACTAGAGGAGAAGGTTCACGGACGCATCCAGCATGCGTGAAGCTGGCGAGAAAGTGCGCGACACGCAAATGCGTAGGCAGAGGCGCGTAAAATCGACGACGTCATTATGGGATAGCTGTTCTCCACTTTGGAAAAGTACCTGTAATCGCGATCTGTAAATGCGACTTCATGAACTTCTCAAATTATACACTCTGAATTTAAGGGTCATCAGCGTCTGTCTGATGCGCCCGTATGATATATTGAACTGCCTAACGTATTCGAAGGCTCTCCAAAAAATTTCTCTAACGTCTATAAGCGTGTAAATACGACTTGTGACGAGTGCAATCGTGTTTTGATAGCACACGCACATAATAGCACATACTATCGCCAATAATATGCGAACCGAGCGCATATTATCGGCGATAGAACGGTGAGTCGTAACTTCGAGCCTCGTAGCCTGAGTATACGCAGACTCTGCATTCAAAGGATTAAATTAACATTTAACAAACACATCTCGCGTGTTTGTTAATCTCATTCTGCATACACGCGCATCATCAAATATATTTTATTACTTTCAAATTACCCATATATTCGATTACATCATCATTTAACCGCAAGGACTTTAAGAGCCGGTTTTTCCAACTTTTTGATAAGCTAACTAACTAAATAATAGTTTAATCATACGTCTGTCTTTGTTTCATCTTCAAATTAGACAAATTAGACAATTAGACGTAAGATTTGAGTTAGCTTGCCGAAAAGTTGAAAAAACCGGGCTCTAAAATGAGACACGTTGTGACTTGACCCTCGATATCCTCGATTCGGCTCGATTCGGCTCGGCACGGTGAGGAACGCGTGTTCGAGTGGAAGTTCGAACAGTCGCTTGTCACGAAAGGAAGTAATGACAGACCCGCGATCCTATCCAGCCCGATTGACCAATTAAAAAGTACGAACGGCCGTCGCTCAAACGACGAGTGATTAATCTCGATGCCGAGGCGAAATTCGCAAAAATCACGACGAGAGGCGAGCGGCGGAGCAACTCGAATTCGCGCTGGTAGTCGGCTCACGTGATGAATCAACCCGCTCGTCAATTCCATAACGAGTCCCCGTCGCGCGTAACCGTGGAACTGTGTCGGATCATTACGGAACGTCGATTACGTAAGAACAATTAAGTCTAGCCGATTAGATCACGCGGTTGACAATAATACAGAGAAAGTACGGGACAGCAACGTGTCCGGCGCACTTTTATCTCTTTATCGGACTGTCCTGAAATACAAGAGTTATGTCGTTCCGCGATTACGCACTCTTTGTTATCGTTCGATCAACAAAAAGCTGTATCAGTGTAAACCGTGTAAACTGTCGTATTGCACCTTGACACGTAATTGTGCAATGCGACGTGTCGATCGCCAGACCGTGATGCACGAGTTTGCGCGATTTCGGAAGAACGCGAAGGCCAAATCGCGTAACGGATTTGGCAAGAAATTAAAGAAATCGACGGTGAATTCTTTCGCCGTTCCGCGATTGTTATAAGGTTTCTCTTCACGGAGGTTTCCATCGTAATCTTCATAAATTAGAGAGAGAGAGAGACTGCAGTCGGCCGGTGCATCAGCGTGCCTTTTTGCGCGGTGATATCGCCCGATTGTTCATGTGCCAGTAACGATGAGTATTATTTAAAGCGACTTCCTGCGAGTCCCACTTTGCGTGAAAGGAAGAATCATTACTTGCAGTTCTTTCGAGCTACTACCGACGTACCGACGTGACTCTAAACCCCATATTGACCCAGACTGCGTGAGCTGAATAGCGTACCCAGGATCATTCACTGGCGAAAACGTGTTAACCGCGTGTTCGCGTGTGTCGCATGGGTCAACAGCTCATTACGCGAGAGTTTCTTCATACATAAGTGTGAAAACTACCATCTTTGAAGGAGCCGTCACAAATCACGGGATAATTCCGACGCGAGGGAAACTCGAAGAAAAGAAATAGGAGAGAAAAAATGCCGAAAGTTGCAACAAAAAAATTATTGTATCGATTATTAATACTCTGTAAATGATTTATTGATTGTAAATCCGCAAAATGTTGATTATAATTCTTGAAAGATGAATCGATCTCTTAGGAGGAATCTCGCGAAGCAAATGTGGTTCTTGGAGAGGATTCTTTTGAGAGAACCCTGAAAGGATTCCTGAATGATCTGATATCCCTTTTCTTCTACCTTCGTCATTACCACTCTTTGATTACTCCTGGCGACTTGTTGCAGTAAGATTGTTGCGCTTCGCGAAGAGATCGTCGCATATACACGTTTCGTGATGTAAGAGGTGGCCGTTGTCAGCGTACGTTCACTCGTAAAAGCTGTCTGAAAATTACATGTTACTTTCTTTCTCACAAAAGATGACCTAAAGAGATATCCCGAGGCGCATCAATGAATAAGGAAGACAGATTACAGCCAAACTGAAAAAAGAACTCATAAATGTCAATATTATCGTGATGTAAGAATGAAGACTTTTTTACGCAGAAAATATAAAATTCTAAAATCCTCTGAAGTCTTTTTGTTAATTATTGAGAGTCCGGGAATCTCCTCAGAAGGTCACAGGCGAGCTATTTAGGTTGCAGTGCGATTTTAACATCATTGCAACCTCGTTCCCAACTAATTACACAGTTGTAGGGTCGGTCGTCGGTCAGATAATTGCGATAGACTCGCGCAACAATCGATCGGAGACCCGCCGATCAATGATATACCGTTACCTGCCCGTCACTTTCGGACGTTCCGTGACGAGCGTGGTGGGCATGGAAATTGGAACCGTGTCGCCGGAAGTGGGGCTTTCAATAATGCCGAGTGCATAATGAGTAACAACGCGTTAGAACCCTCTGCGGACGCCCCAAACAGGAAATCCCTCGTTCGTCAATTCGGCGCTCGATGTAATTATTATAAGACCAATTAATAGCGCGCTATGGAATACGAACACTTAGCCGGATCGAGATTGTGCCTGTAGAACGGGAGATCATTGATATCGAGGCCCACTATATGATTGTAACTGTAACTCTAGTATTTAAATAGGGGAACGTCTGGAACTCCGCCCGTCGAACCGTGAAATGTTTCGCACGATTCGTGCGAGCGCCGTTTGTACATCCCTCGTATTGTTTCGGATTGATTAGAAAAGAGCATATTGGGTTAAACGATCGACAATATTGAGGTCAAAGAACTATTAGAATGAAGAGAGGTGGTTATCAGACTATTTCAATACTCTCTATTATCTCGTATCAGAATTTAAATTTAACTTGGGATTATTTTGATGATTTTTATAATATACACAGGAATTTTAACTTTAGGTATAAAGTGATAAGTCGGCTTTAGAAAATTACTTCGAATAACATTTATTTAACAAATCATATATATGAATTAATAAAAAAATCATATTTCACAAATTAATTTAGATTTAACAGATTTTTTCTTCTCCCTCGGGAAAGTTTAAAATGATAAGTAACACAATTGTAAAATTACACGAAAATTGCTTTTCACTTTTATAGAAAAATGTTATGAATACTTGTCTGTGTATTTTTGTTAAAAATAGACGTGCATATTTTTTTTATACATAATACATATGTAATCACGTAATGATATTATTCAAGATGTGTTTCTATTTTGCAAGATTAAAAAATGGGACATTGTAATGAAACACTAATTTAAAAAAAAAATCCTATTAATCAGTCTTTATAATTCTTATTCCAAATATTTCCACAATTCTTTGCAAATTGGCTTCGTTACAAACTGAAATTCATCATTATTTCACATGACTTCATTTACAATATATGACTCTTCATTATTTCATTTGCATATGCTTTGCATGCTTGACTTATCTTATTCGATACGGTTTCATTCTTAATACATATTAATGATTCTCTTGCTTCAAGTGGCACATTCAGGCGATTTTTTTTCGGGACTGACATATATGTACTTATTCGTATAATAGCTATTTTATACGCGTATATAAATCAAAGTCCGCGCCATGCGGCCGGCTCGTAAATAAATTACCTTAAACTATAGCTACGCGAACAATTAAGTTCGCGTAATTTTCACTGAACACTTTCGACGATTTCCGTTCACGACAGCTAATGCTCTATACGTGCAGTATCGCACTTCCACACGACCCGTTAGGAATTTCTCACGCTTGCCGGTTAATAATTAGCTCTGAAATTGCGATTTCATGCGAACGCGTCGGCTCGATTTCCTCTCCCATTCCCTCGTAATAGCACGGATCGATGGTTCGATATTTCTTAATGCTTATTCCATCGGAATCGGTGCCGGGGCGAGCCATCGAGAACGCTCGATCGACGTGCGAGCGATCTCATGGCTTTCGCGCCGGTTGTCTAAAGCGACCGATGATCGATATAAGCACATGGTCCACTTCATCTCGTATAAGTCGCTCGTTTACGCGAAATAAACGTAACGCTTTACGACACACGTGCGACGAACGGTTTTCCCACCCGCGATATCATTCAGCTACGTGAGATCGGAAACCCGAGGTCCCCGTTTAGGGACCGCGAGGTGGAATGAACGCAGAGACCACACAACGTTCCCCAGGGCTGCTTAAAACTTGAACTTTGGCCGGTGTCACGGAAGAAGGCTGCTCTTTACTGGCCTCTTGTAATCGTCGTCGATGTCATGGAGATCAGGCGGGTCCGCGAAACCGCTGTCCTCGTAACGGGTGCAACGTGAACCGGGCGATCTCGGATGAACTGGATGAATGCTGTAAGGACAGGAAGTCACAAGAATGGAAATAGTCAAATCCGGGATGTAAAAGAAAAAAGAAGTAACACAAAAAAGTAACATAATGTACGACTCTTACAGATGCAAATTTCTGTCAATAATTTTCTTTTATCACGTATTATATATAATGATATTTGCAGAATTTTGGTTTAAAAGTATCGTATAAATTTATAACAATCGTGTAATAATTCTATAAATGATTCTTGGGTATGTAAAATGAAGCCACACGATGATATTCAATTATACTGACACATTGGTAGATTTGAGAGAAAATTTAAATTGCAGATAATATGACG
Source organism: Tetramorium parvispinum (assembly GCA_011638315.1). NCBI lineage: Eukaryota > Metazoa > Arthropoda > Insecta > Hymenoptera > Formicidae > Tetramorium > Tetramorium parvispinum. The sequence goes on from VBVR01004276.1 coordinate 5,326, forward strand.
GTATTTGCTCTTATCTGATTATTACCTGGTGCATCTCGAGGGGCTCGTTTCCAAAGGCTCGTCGTATCTGCGGGAGAGCATCGTAAAGTCTCGATGAGCCGCGACCATTTTCTGCAGCCGCGAAATGATCTCGTAATCGGGCGTGCAGATTGGCTCCGACAATAACTTCGCCACGGAGACGCGGAAGCTCTGAAGCTGAGACAGGAAATGAGCGATTTGCGAATTGAATCATGCTCGTAGCTCATACTCGAATAGTCGCGCGACTCTCGCTCGAGCATTAACTTTTTCTACTGCAAATTCTGCGAATTTTGACAATTGATTCCAAGTATACAGGCATTTTCACATTTTTATGTATAGAATATTATTTTTATTTTAATTTCTTTATGCTGTATAAAAATCTTTTATAGTGCGAAAGCCAATTATTTTCAGATTTAATAATATTGATATGTTGCACTAAAGTTTGCGATTTCATATTAAAGAGAATATTGATTAAACTTTTTCCATTTGAATAATGGAAATATTTCTTCTTCCATTTCTCTATCTATTTATATTTTCCTGAAGTTTTAAATGCTATTTTATAGCGGATGTGACAGATGCGTAGCGAGGGTTCACTCACAAGTGCACACACACAAGTGCCTTGTATAATTTATTGTAATTAATGTTTGCTTGTTCGAACTAAATCAAAGTTCCGCGACGCTTCGGAAAGTGAAGTTACGACGTCGGGATAAAGCCTCGCGAAATCGCGCGCAAGATTTACAATCCTCTCACGGAGTGTGCCGCGGAGCGAGTTTAAGTCGAAGGAACTATCCGCTTTACAGCCCGGCGACGGGCGCGAACGTGTCTCGAATTACATGATGCAGAATCAACTCCAAATCGTTCTGAACGAGCGTTACGCATCCGACAAAAGAAAGAGAGAGAGAGAGATGGCAATTACTCGGATGGTCGTCGTCACGAGCCATTGGGATTGCCACAATGAATTAACGAGTCCCTTTCGGCCTCTATCTCCGCGGAGTATTAGGAATAAGCTCTGCAAGGGCTTGCCGCTTTAATAAGAGATCAAAGTGTTTTGAACGTGCAACGGAGAATCTGTGGATTACGTGGCGAGACTTTCGAAGGATTTATATCATACAATTAGCTTTCCACAGGGTTCCTTTTTTTTGCGAAGAATTGAAACAACTCGGCCTTCGTTCTCCGAGAGGAAGTACGTATCATTTAGGGAAGATTTATGTAGACTTTAGAAATGGGAACTCGAGAAATACATATGTAATGCATTGAAGCAGTTTGTCCGCGATGCAACGACGCTCCGCGGTCGTTTCGACAGCGACTTCTTTTGCGTAATTTAATCGCCCGCAAATCCGCGTTCGTGCACACGAACCATCATAAATCAGAATTACGTGAGTACCAATACGCGTGCCGAATACACAATCCGGCATTGAGACACGGGTTTTGCCTCTTGCGTATTTTTTTTTTCTTCGGCGAACAAAGGAAAACGTCAAGTGACGCGATTCCTCGATATTAATGATAAAATTTATTTATTCGGTCCCCGTTTTCAGCGAGCAATTTTATTTTACATATTTATTTATGCGTTCGTTTTATATTTTATATCTCATGTTTTATTCCATTAATGGAACGCGAACGGGGGATATATAGACGGTCGTAAGCATGCGAGATGAAGCAGCGCGCATGCGATATCCGAACACGTACAAATGTAATAATGCATCTCTCACCTGGGATTCTCTCCTCGTGACCTCAGAGAGATTTTGCTTGACCTGAGCCATCTCGTCGCGGAGGAGCTGCAGGGAATGGTCGTTTATCGATCTCTCCTGATCGGCTGTCTCCGCGGTCGTTCTCATCTGTTCCTTCGCCATCGTTAACTTTCTGTTGTAACGCGTTCTCAGCATCTCGCTCTCGACGAGACGCTTCTGGAGATCCTCTATCTTTCGGCTGCGTTCCAGCGCAGCTATCTGCTCGCGGAAAATGTCGTTAAAGTGGGTTAAAACGTTTGATCGATAGTAGTAGATTATGAGGGCTTTCTCGCGCGATTTACGAAGAGAATTCGTTTAGGAATTTTGTTTTTCCCGGACGTTTCCACGCCGCTTCGTAACTTTCGCGAAACGTAAAATCGATTTAACGAAGTTTTCTATAAGAGCTCGGAATAGATTGAATTATTTAAAAAAAAAGAATTAAATACTCGTTTGTACTGGAAGCGTCTCATGGAATAACGAACTTCACGAATGCATTAATATTTAATGCAGCCAACGATTGTCGTTAACTATACCCGCGACAAAATCATCGCGCACAGTACCACAGAAATGCCACGTTCCGCGCACACGTTCCTCGTAGCATTCGGATTTAGCCGATGGTGAGAAAGTACGGACTCTCGAAATTACATACTTTGTAATCCGCCGCTTCCGTCAATTGTGCGCTCAACTCCCGATTCCGCGACTTTTCCTCCGACAATTGGATTTGAAAACGCTCAACCTGCTTCGCCAGCTTCTTCGCGCTGAAAAAAAAAGGAAGGAGAGCTAGTTGCATTATTTTTTCAATTCAAGCCTCATCGGGCATTAATGGAAGCGATGCCTAACTGCCGCGCGGAAACGAATGTAGAGAGAAATACATTTGAATTCGATGCATTTGGAATAAACCGCGAACCACTGTCAGAAATTACAGGTAACCGCCGGCGATCACCGCATGGAAAAAATTATACCGCATCTGGGATGCATAAAGCCGCACTCTCGGCCGGCTAAATTTTCCAATAAACCGCGACTCTATATATCTTCCGTCGAACAGCTACTCGATAAGCATTGTTTCCACGTTAACATTACGTCTTTAATAGATGTAGTAGTAAGGGTTGAAGTCGATTGTAACACGAATTAATTATTGCAACGCTGGTAATAGTCTCTTAATTGTCATTCAAGATATAAATTGACAGTCTTCGCAAATGTCATTTGTGCACATTAAATTCTTCGTGATCCATCAAGTTGACAAAAACAAATCAGTAAAATCGAATGCGACCTAGTGTACTATTTAATACCTAATTTTTACCACCAAAATTAATTTTGTACTCCGTGTTTTTTTTTTTATTTAAGAAAACATCGTAGCGCTGCAAATTTAATACGAAGCTAGCAGGAAAAAAAATAATTAAAAAAATTAAAACAAAGCGGATCTAATTAGTACTGAATTTGTACTACTCAAAACGATTTGGTCCTGTCAGCTTGATAGAGCTGTGATAACTATATTCCACGTGGTGTACGAAAAAAAGAGAGCGTAAATTTACATTTTGTAAATAACAGTTTAGTTTTTACAAATTATTCAGTGCATTTGCAAAGAGCAGGTTTAAAATTTATTCAAAGGTTGCTTGCAGTTGGCCCCAAGCTATTCTAAAACAAACCGTATGTTCGCCTCGTCGCGCTCGCTCTGCAACAGCGACTTCATCCGCACGCTGTCTTCCTGTAGAGATAGCTTCCTACGTAGAAGGTCCAGATGCAGGTCTCTGCGCTGCAATTGCTCCCGCAGGGTTCGGACGCGACGTTGCAACTGATAAACCACGGAAGTCTGCGAAACAAAAGGACACCGTATTTGTCGCGTCCTTCTTGGCGGCGGAGACGGTTCCCAGGTGTAGCATAATGTGCATTATTACAGAAGGCAAAAATATCGAGCTCAGTTAATTCCTCGTGCAATTATTGATTTGCGTTGCGGATGGTAGCACATATAAGTCTCGAGGGACGACGAGTGAAATAAAATAACAGTGAATCCTTCATGCGTATTTGCGACGTTTTCTCTACACGTCATATACGCAATGTATATAATATAAAAAAAAAGACGAATTAATTTTTTATAAAATGAGGGAATGTCCTGTTAAAGGAAGTTCATTTTTGTCTGACATGTTATCGGAGATTATTTAATTAAAAGTTAGTTACGCCGCGGACGAGTTTTATGGTGGAAAGAGCGGCCGCAATATCGACACGCCACGAACAGCATCATAGATGCTATATTAAATGAAACTTCATTACGCGGTATTTCCGATAAACTGTCAATTTGAAGCAACAATTACGTCGCAAGCTCGACCAATGTCCGACTCAGCCGTAAAGTATATCGGTGAACCTAGAGGGGGGGGGACGAGGGATGAAGGAATGAAAAGCGCCTCTTTCTACGTTAAAGATACTCCGCCGATGGAGGAACGAAATGAATGTCTACGGAGGAGGATGTTGGAGAATTCTGTGAAGTTTCTCTCTAAGGCGCTTTGCTCGCGCCGGGGGCTTACTTCTTTGAGACAGGGAAGCTCGTGGAACGATCGCTCGCGCCGAATCCTCGGTAGGGTCGTGTAGCTGGAGCACAAATACTGCGACGTGCGGTAAGCACACACGATTTGCACGACAAAGAAACACAGAACAAAGGAGAAGACGTTAGCAACGTGACTGCGGCATCGAAAGTATATAATATCAATTGTGCTCTTCACCTTGTCGACCAGCTTGTCAGTCTCCAATCTGGCCAGCTGCTCAGCCCGCACCAACAGCGTCTCGGTTTGAAGATCGAGTCCGATCTCTTGAGAGATTTCGTCCATTTGCATCGCCTTGCCCAGTCGATCCAAAAAGACCATGAACTGGAAAAGTTTAAAATAAAGTTAGCTTTAAAATCGGCGCCATCGGAGGAACAATGTATGTCATCATAGATTAGATTATAAGAAGCTGAAGTAAATATTTTCTAAAAATTAGAAAATTGTTACTGCTAGAAATTAGAGATTTGAAGTATCGTTTCAATTTTTTAGGGATTGCTTCAATAGAAATAAAAAGAAATAGAGATTCTATTTTATTTAATTTGAAGAGATATGATAGCTAATTGTATAACGTCTTTAGCTCCTCGTTCTCTATACGTGTCAAAGTTGCTTTAACATTTCCAAGAAATAGAAGCATTTGAAATTACCGTCTGCTTGTCTCTGCGTAAAGACTCTCTAGAGAGATCGCTGCTCGTGAGTTCGGATTCGAGTTTGTGTATTTTAGCTTCCAGAGCGGCGCGTTCTTCTTCTAAACTGCGAACCTTCATCATCGTGGATTCGACCAAATCGCTCTGCCGATTTGTCGACTCCGTCGCTGTGTTCACTTTTTCCCGAAGACTTTGTATTTTCTAGAAGGAGAACGAAACGCGTCCGTAACGTTGTGAATTTCGCGATATCGTGTAGATTGAAATGTAGAGTTTTTTCATTAAAAAATTCCAATGTAAAGTCTTCAGAATTTTTATGAAATTCTTGATGTAAAAAATGCATGCCATCCGTAAACCGAAAAAGTTATTTATATGTAAAGAAAACTTGATTTCTCGCAGACAAAAATTGCACGCCAGCGATTTTTAATAACTACCAGCGACTGATCCTTATTGTCTGCCAGAATCTCTCGAATGCGATCCTTGAGCGCGTTCTCGTGAGACTCGACGAATCGACTTGGTGTACTGATGAGGATCGCAATCGACTCTAGGAGGTGACGGAATTCGTTTTGTACGCGTTGCGTCTTCTCCTCGCGGGCTTTCAAGTCCTCTGCAAGAGCGATACAGTTTACGAGAAAGGAGGAGGAAATCGAATCGATCCGGTCGCGATGGTTTACCTCGTAATTGGCAGATCAGCGCCTCCTGATTGGATATGTTCCCTGTCGCGCTGGTTAAGCTTCTATTCGCGTTGACGAGCTTATCTCTCAAGTCGTTCATTTCCTTCTCGGTGACCCTACATTGCATCTCCAGACATTCCTTCTCCTAGGACAACAGTAAGCAATTAACGATACAGTATTTGATAATTCAAGTAGTTCATGTACTTTGACTGTTTGAAACAATTAAGCTAATAGCTATAGTTTGAAACAATTAAGATAATAGCTGTCTTCACCAATTTCTGGCTGTAGCAGTTTATATAATTAAATTTACGAAGAAAACTTTTTACGAAGAAAAATGTATTATTATTATAAACAAAAGTCGTACCTGGCGCAAACGGTCTATATCGATTAGCTGGACGGATACTTGTCTCTGTAACTGCTCTTTTTCTGCAGTGGTGCGATCAAGTGCGTCCCTGCAGGTTCTGAAATCCACCTCGACGCCCGTCAATTGCGTCTCGACGTTTGTGCTCTTCGTCCGCAAACGGTTCACTTCTTGCACGAGTTCCTCGGCTTTGTGAATCACCATCTCCGGACTGTGTTGCGCCGTGTCACAATACTCGACGTTCAAAGCATGCGCCAACCTTCGCACAAAATCCTATCAAAAGTGTAAGATATCGAAAAAGCGATTTGAATGCAGAGGGAAAATGGAAAAATTGATGTGATTTCTCCGCGAGAGATAAATGACGGTGTCGACAGCGTGTCGGGAAGCGCGATGTTGAAACATACAGCACCTGCAGATTCAGACGTGCCCGTTCCTTCAATTGAATCTCCTCCGATATATTGTGCTCCAATTGTCGAATCTTCTTGTCGTACTCCCTGACCTTCTCCTCGTGGTACTTTACGTCACGCTGCAGACCCTGTATCGTGATCTCGTTTCTGCCCTGGGACGCATAGAGATTTCTCTCCCTGTCTTCCAACTCCTGAAATCGTTATTGGATTCTGCAAGATGTATATTGCCCGCCATCCGTCGGCTACAGATTCCGCGAATCCCCCGTTGATCTTTTTCAACGAACGGGAGAGAGAGAGAGACAGAGCCGAGCGAGATGGTAGAAGTGAATCATCTTGGCGCTTATTAACGGAGGGACCCTTTAATCGTCCGCTTGTTAGAGAAGCAAATTATTATTAACCTGAATGCGCTTCTTGAGACTGGTGACGACGGCATTCTGCCTGGCTGCCTGCTCGCGAAGCTGATCCGCCTCTACCTGCAGCTCCACGACCCGCTGGTCCCGCGATCTCACAGTGCTTTTCATTTCCTGCAGCTGAACGGGGACCGAATTGATTACTAACTCGACCGATTATCGAGGCAGAGAAACGATAATCGGTTTACCTCAGACATAAGCCTGTCCCGCTTGTACTCGAGGGCCGCCAGCTCGCTCCTCAAGGTGGTCGTTAGATCGTGAGTCATAGCGTCGTCCGAGTCCATCTGAAATCAGGAATTCGATTATTCAAAGGGTTATTCGTTATCAATAAAATTTATATTTTATATTAGTATACTTCAACATAACATGCATGATTTTTATATATAGAAAGAAATCAATTTATATATTTTTATATATACACTGAAAAAAATTCTGGTTAAAAACGGACGAATCAGAAAATCTTGTAGGCATGATCAAATATTTTGGTTATAATAGAATTAAATACTTTATGACTTATAATAACCAGAATTTCTATAATAATAACCAGAATATTTATCAATTCTACAAGATTTTTCTGATTCGTCCGTTTTTAACCAGATTTTTTTTCAGTGTATATATAGAGATAAATCAAGTGCTGGTATTAATTATAAAAAATCGAAGGCATGATACTTATTAAATTACATTCACCTTTGCACATAAATCTATCATTGAATGATAATAATAATTTCAGAAAAATCCGAGCTATATGGTTGCTTATTTATTGCATTTATCGTCATATCATTGCTTTTATAAATTTCTCGGTACAGTTGCACTTTATACAAATTAGAATGACAATTGTTATAAATTATAGTTCTCCTCGTATACTGTACAACGTATACGATACCCTCGTTGAACTTCACTAGGCGAGGCGATCTCGTCTCGTAAAGAAATACATTTTATTCCTCGAAGCTTCCTACGCGAGGCGGAGGGCTTTAATGTCGGAGCGTTCGTTTAAGCCGGGAATAGATTAGCGGCGGCCTCCACGTTGCGGCTTCTGAAGTTCTGACCTTTCTCTCGCAGAATGCAGGATTCGCGAGTACCGCAGGTACCGACATCTCTACCGGCGGCTCGTAATGGCATCCATTTGAGCTTCCACGCGTGTACGACGGAAACTTTACAAGACGGCTCGATATGCCCCTCGGCCATTATGTACGTCTACCAGCCGAGAGAATTGCCGGATCGTAGAATGTCGGCCCGAATGCGGATAACTTGGCTTGTCGGCGGCTATATTTAGAATGGTATTTCGAATCGTCTATTTTAAAATGCTCGCGATCGAATTAGAAAACTTTCATGCTGATTGCCTTGATGTATGTATGATATTCAGGGAATAAATTCCTCGATTGATTTAATATCAAACGATATTTTTGTTTGAAAGCAATTCTTGATTTTGTTATAAAGACTGATCTATTCATATTGCCTTAAAAAAATATGTTTTAATCTTATATCAAATTTCTAAGCAATCTTCTAATTGCAGATAAGGACTAATCTTATTTATTTGTTTCAAGTATATTAATTAAATTTTTCAAGAAGATAATATGATTTATCGGAAACGATAACAACAACAACGAGTTATTAGTTTATCTCTGCCACAATCTGATCGGTATTGAAAATTGAAATTGATCGCATTTCGTAGTCAAGTGATGGTGTGAAAATTTTCTGGCGTAACTTGCCAAGGAAATAATTTAGATTGTTTCCGTATCATTTTATAGATTGATTAACACAGATTCTACCAACTAATGTAATGAAATTCAGTTTCGCAGAACAAATTCACAGAACGATGATTCAATCGTATTAAACCAAGTTGAAAGAATACGTCATTCGAAATGAGAGGGATGAATCAAATTATGATTATTAAGAACACAACGGTACAATTAAATACATATTTATACTGGTGGCAATTGTCAGCGCTCTAATTAAATATTTCACGGCAGTAACCGATCAGGCGGAGTTCATTCGCTTTTATCTCGTTTTCATGCTGATTTATATTCGATATATTTAATTACTTTTTAACAAATCCAACTCATCTACGGGATCCACGCGGAATTAAATACATCCCGTCGAATTGCTCTTGCGATGTGAAATTAAATCCCGCGCGGCCGAAACGAGAGAATTCGCCGTTAATTACAATCATAAGCGGATTTAGAGCTTAACGTGTAAAGAGCAGGTCTCTTTACGTTCGCTCTTTTTCCACCTGTCCTTCTCGATCTTACCTGCGAGTTTGCAAACGGGGGCGCACTGTAATATAACTTCGTGATAACCATCTCATCCCGTCCGAACGCAAACGAAAGTCGGAAACAGGATCACCGTGGAATAAACACGGCACGAAGTTTTGTAAATGGAAGCATCTTCATGCATACGGGATTTACTAATTACGCATTCACTCTATTACCGGTACAACCAGTACTCAAGGTTGATTGAATTGCGCGTGCGAAGGAGCTTACACAATAATCTGAATCCTACATTTTCTACACAGTGTATTAAATAAAATTAGAAACTAAATTAATCTTTAATAATTTTCTTTTATAATACAATATATTTCGTTTAATAATAACGTTTAATATCAGTTACGTACTCTCTAAAAGAGAATCAGTGTATTTTCACTGGGAAACAGTAAATAGTCATTGATTGAAGTAGTTATAAGTATACCACTTAGAATCGGTGACATTTCACTGAAAGAATTAGTTAGTAATATTGACTGTTTCAATCAGTAATATTGGACTACTAGAAACAG
>VBVR01004277.1:0-14867 GCA_011638315.1 Tetramorium parvispinum
ACAAGATACTATTTCTATAGAAAATCTTATTAATTTGTCATACAAGCTATTTCGGAAAAAATCATTGTATATATAGATCTAAATATTTTTTTTCTCAGTGTACGATATTATATTATGAATTTGTATTCAGAAAAGAAGTATAAAAAGAATACCAGCATTAAATTAGTATAACCCGATATTTTCAAAAATTAAGAGAACAAAATGAAAGTCAGCGTTTTAGTTGACTGCAATATTTTGCGCTTTACGTTTCGATGGAATGAAACAAACATGCAATCGCACTTTTGCTCCATTACGTGCACGCTTTAAAAACCGCGCTTACAAAGATGAAAATCACGTTTTTCTAGGTCAGTCACTGAAAATTCCACTTTTGCACGCGGATGACACGCCGTGACGCCTCGTACAAATAGCCCACAATGCTAGCGCGCGATTGCAGATCCACAGATTTGCGGATTTGCATTTAAAACGAATGATAACGAATGCACGACAGTCGGCAGTCAACGTAGTCGCGAAATAAGTTACAGACGCACTTTGTCCCGGACTAGGACGATATTGCGATCGCTGTAGTTTCCCCGACATTATACCGTAACGTATTTCGCGGGGCAGGCAACAGAGGTTGCAGTTCTGGAACTTGGCGCTCGCGTCTTCTGGCAAGTCTACCCCTTTCCCTTTGTTCCCAAACCATTACCATCCCTTTGCAGCTGGGCTCTGCAACATCGAAATTACTTACGCCCAAGAGCCGCGGTTCTGTGACGCATGCGTTTGCTCGCACCGGCTCAAGTGCAGCCTGCAAAACGGTCGTTGCGTCACCAGCCCGCCCCGCGTTTTCGGCCGTGTCGGCAGAGTGTGAGTGCGCGGCAAATAAACAGCCGCGAGAAATCCAGCGCGATCAATTACATAGTAATAATTTACCAGCCGCCACATCGGCAAGATGCAAGTACGAGATAGACGAAAAGCGATGAATTCTGTCGAGCGCCGTGTTAATACGAGTGCAAGTACGTTATTAATGCGATCGTTCGGTCATTGCGCCATACGTGTATTCTACAAAACTCTGATCGTCTTTAAATTCGCTCAAGGTGCATTAGACTACACTGAGAAAAATTTCCATCGGATAAACCGATTAAATAGTGTATCCGATTGTTAATTTTGTTATCCGATCAAAGATGGATGCCTTTACCCGATGAAATGTAGTAACCGATGAAACTTGATCGGATAATTATTGAGTATCCGATCAAATTCTTCATCGGATATACAACTTAATCGGATCCGTTTGTTATTATGTAATTGGATTATCCGATTAGATAGGCTTCGATATTTTTCTCAGTGTACGTGAAAAAATGTGTCTTGGGAGTAAGTGTTTTCGATTTGTCGTTGCATGTTTTTAACACTCTCGATGTTTTAACATCTTTCGAGATCTTCTCGTGCCAAGTTGAACCTCATAACACAACGTAACATATAATGCGGCATATTGTAGGTATAAATATATATGTTTTATCGAACTGCGAACTTGTGTATACTAACAGCAATTGTGTGCAATAACAACTTTGTCAAGCTGTTAACTTTTACTGCCATTGGTATGAAATTTTACGAGTCTTGCTCACGCCTCGGCACCGCCGCCCGCTTGTCGAACACGTACGTTGCGTTGCACATCTGGGTGAGGCGGGTGAACAGGAAAAACGTGACTCGCCGTTAAGTAATGTATTATGGCACGCGCAGGTGGCATTCCGGATCGACGATATAGAGGCTACCGTCGATGCCTCTGAGCCTGCACCCCCGATCACACGTGAATCGAGAACCGATGCGCAATACTTCTTCCGTATCGACAAACGTCGCTATTTTTCTAAGAGCACGATGAATTGAAGATATGTCCGATAATTGCAACATGTATATTCCACTCTGCTGAGCCGAGCATTTTGAAGGCACACAAAAGCGCCATTACCTTAATATTGTAGGAGTAAGTTGAAGCTTTCTATCATCTAGATATTCAAGACAAGTAAAAGCATCGCGGGAAATTTTAGCGTTTGGAAACTTTGAAGAGTCACAAAAGGCCTTTGTGCAATAGGGCAAAACTGAACTTTTAAAGAAACTAAATTCGGTCCCCAAAGGGGAAAGACTCAGAGATCAGAAAAACAAGTACCGAAGACACAAATCTTCTTCGAGTCTTCCGGATCAGTTTTAGGGAACATAAATTTTGTAGGAACAGCGAGAATATTCGAGAGAGAACTATTTTCTCAGACAACCATGATTTAGCGAATTTAGCGAATAAGTAACTTTATTGTAGCAAGAAGTTTCGGCTCTCAAACTTCTCTTATACGAGATGAACCACTATAGACAAAATATCTAAATTTCTTCCTTAAGATTTTCAACAAGACTTCAACAGGATCTTCTAAAGACAAAAATTAAATAGATTGAGTTTTCTTAAGCTTATTAAGAGTACAAGCTGTTTTAAGCAAATTAAACGAGATATTTTACACACCAAAATTAATGAACTTTTATTGATTGTTAAATAAATTTAAAAATTTTTATCTCTTATTTTTTTAAATCCAAAGTATACATTTAATATTTACACTTCAATTATGTTTGTATTGGAACATTCTATTCCCAATGGCTTCTCATGGAAACGTTTATATCGGGATGCCCGACCAACGCTCGGTCAGCTCAAAAGCGATTACGTTCCTCAATAGGAAGCGCCTATTCAGATGGGCAACGATCAAGATCGCGCGTCCTGCCGCACTTAATCATTTACAGTTCCTCATCGAAGAATCGATTCACCGACTCGTGTAACCGTTTAAATGCGCGTTCTGACCGATAAACGGACCGAGTCGAATTATTCGACCGATTGGCAGCCGATTGATTCGTGCACTGTCGAGATAATGGCCGGGTCGACTTGATCTCAATGCAGCCACGATTAAATTTAATCTATCATGCTCGATGAAATAAAATTTCATCAAATTTTCAGTTACATCTAAACACCAGATTATAATTTTAGAAGAATTGATTTCCTTTCTACACTTCACGAAATTTTACGTAAGAAATTTTATACAATGACTTATTAGCGCTAAAGGATTTATCACTTTAATTGCTTTATAATAATTTCGAATCTCTTGGAAGCGTAGAATCGAGATTTCTTTTGCAAAGTCTGTTTTTCTTATTTTTTTAGGTATATTTATTGAATATTGCTTTTAAATATCACTGACGGTATGAAATTTTGCTTATTTTATTTATTCATCAAGCGACATAGAATATACATTTAATTGTCGTTCTTTACAATTATATTACTGTTGTAGCATATTTGATTACTTTTATGTATCGCAAGAAAAGTTATTTGTCGATGCAATTAATTAACAGTAGTTATGCGATATTATATTTCAATTCAAGAACAATCAGTGTTAATTACTCTCAGTGAGTAATTTAATAAAATGTGTCATGTCTCGCAAATTATTCCGAGGTCGCAATTTCCGTACCCTTCGCCTTATATTACAATTCCATTTGAAATGAATATTTGCATAGAAATCTCGTTTACTAAATGAACGTTCACATAAAAATCTGATTTATTTTTTATAGTCCGCTAAAATAAAATTTTTAGATAATAATTTTTCATTTAAATTAAAAATTATTTAAAATTTACGCTCTCGAAAGTTCATATATGGTCAGAGTTTACGTAAATCCTTTACATAACTTATATCCTAAACACATATGTGTTGGATGTTTTAGCTGTAATTTTAACAATTTGTAAATATAGAACAATTTGTGCAAGGCATTCTGGGCTCAGAAAAGCGTGAGGAGATCTATTCGACTCGGTTGAACTTCACCGCGATCGAGATTTCTTCGGTGCCGCCGATTCGTTCCGGCTGGACGAGCCGTAGGAACGAAGGGACGAAAATAAAAAGCTCGTAACGAGGCCGCTACACGGGGGTGAGAGGAGAGACGCGGCGTCGTTCCGAACAAGAAACTCGATTGAAAAGTTTCCGCTCGTCTCGCGACGAAAGATAGTTTTCCACATGGCGCGCCCTCGCAGCTGCCGATGGACCGTTCGCATCCGAAGTGAGAACATTTTCGGGGTGAGTCTCTGACGAAGATTCTCGTGAAGATAAAAGCGTGCTATTTCCGCCGGCGGTCACACGGCGTCGGTATAAATAAGGTATGACGAGGTGGCGATCAGCGTCGTCGGAATGCCACGTGTGCGCGCCGCTGCATCTCGCGATCATCAAACGTTCGAACGGTCTGATTTCTTTCCGTTAGTTTCACTTGCTTGCAGCGACCTGCCATCCGAGTAGATGAACTACTGCCGTCGCGTCCGCACCGCAAATCACATACGACGATTCAGATTTAACCTTCAGACGCGTGTACATAAATGATTGAGCTAAAAGACAGCGATAAGGTAATAATAAGACGAAATTACTTATACATTATTTATCATTTTTTCTCCGACGATTTAAGGAAACTTTCGAGGCAGATCGTTTGTTGAAACGCTCAAGAATCAGCCTGCATAATAAATATAATTATTCTCTGTTCTCTCTGAGAGGGAATGAGAAGTGCACACGCAGAAATTCAATTTCGACTTGAAATTGACAAAGAAAGGAGATTCCGTTGTCTATGTGCACCCTTAAAACTTAATTCGTTGAGATGAGTTTAATCTCCGATGTTAAATATCTTCGCAATTAAATCTCCTTTCAAATATTTGCCAAGAAAAAGTCGGCTCGAAAAGCTCGAAGAATCATTAAAAGGATGTTGACATAAGATGAGATTAAATTGTAGCAGATATACCTTTACATCAAATTAAAAAACTGTTTTAATTTGTTTTTGATAATTAATAACGCGCAAAAAAATTAATCGACAAGTAGCAGGAATTTTTCAGAATAGAGCAAAATTGAAACTAACAATCAACTTTTCTCGATATTAAACGATACTGCATTTTTTATCCACTTTGCAGTTAAAGTTATCCCTCCCGCAATCTAACTTTATCCTGCGGTAATTTGATATACAGTAAAAACTTTAATACAGAGTGCTCCTGTTTCTAATCATTTTTCTTGCATAATTCGTTATTGGATTTAGGCGTATCGCTTAAACTCATTAGATTTTGTCGCACATGCAAAATTAATCTCGCTTGACTACTTTATATGCATTCGCGTAAGTTCCAGTATTTTTTTAACATCGCTGCATTTCCCGATAAAGGCCGATAAACGCTCATCATACGATCGATGAAGCGGTCATTTGGGAAACGCGTCTGTACGCGGAGCAAATATCGATCCGCAATTTTTGATCTGTCGTCCGATGGATCGCGCCGTGTAATGTCACCACGAAGTTTCGAATTTCACGTGAAGTCGCGTGCGAAACGAGCCAGGCCACGGGGGAGGGGGCAAGCGGGCTTACGCGAGCAATTGCGGAATAGGGAAGCGAAACCAAAAGGTGTAGGAAAGAGAGAGAGAGAGAGAGAGAGAGAGAGAGAGAGACGAATGATGTCGAGAGGGAAGGAGACCCTTTGGTCACGATGGTGCGCGTCGGCCCTACGACCCTCTGGCAACCACCCCCCTTCTCGTATGCCACCATCCAACGCGACCCTCCCTCTTGTACCCAGTGTGCGCCTTCCACCTCCTCGTCCCGGTTTCCTTTCTCTCTCGCTCCCTCTCTCTTTCTGTCTTTCTCTCTCTCCCTCCTGGCACGATGTAAGCCCGCTCCACCGATCAATATTACTCTCTTCGAGCGCACCACGGCTCGTCTAAGCGCCAACCGAGCGCTATCATATTAAGTTCCGAGCACTTTGCTCCGAGCACTTGGAGGAGCTTCGGCACATAGCGAAAGTTTTCTCGCGCGAATACGCGAGAGCGCGCGATATTATCTGTATCTCTCCCTCGTGGCGGAGGCCGCATCGCCATTTTTACGGTCGTGCGGATCTCCATCTATTTTCTTCTTCGAACGAAGCGAATGCAAATTTTTACTTATACTTGATAAATTCCATCGTCATCGGATGCTGCGTCTTCCGTCGTTAGAAACTGCCGTAATTTTGTCTTTCATGGTGTATAATCCTTGATGAAAATTAACGCAAGCTTTCAGCTCGAACGCGGACGCTGTCAATTTACGCGAAATCTCGGAAAAATGTTTTATTAAACGTGGATTTCAATTTTCGAAAATCGTGAAAAGTAAAAAATTATTTTTTATAACTTTTAATTGACGCGAGAAGATTTAACACTTAAATTCACATGTTTATCAATACCTATTTGGACTTTCACCGACATTGTTTCACTGAATGGTAGTTTATAGTCTGCATGTATCGCATGTATCGCAATACAAAGTTATTTCCTCTTTCTAGTCGAACAAATCTAAACATATCTTACAGCAAGTGTTTCCCCTTCAATTTTCGTTCGCGTTCGCGCGAAAGAAGCATCGTGTTTCGCAAGTGTTTTGTCGCACGCAAGCATTCTGCAAGTTTTGCAATTTTATTCGACGAGATCTAAGAGGAGGCCCGGAAACAATACTATAGACGCACATATACGCGGACACTCTTAAAAGTTTACCTGGGGGTTACGACCGGTACATTCCAACCCCCGCGTTTCACGTTTCCCGCAGGGATGACTGATCCGCACAGTCATTTGGGCTTAGCAAACCCACGGACCCGAGCTCAATACACTGCGGACCACCCATATACATGTACACATTATCATATACACGCATATATTTCTAAGTGAAGCAAGCTAACATAATTAAAAATTAAGAAGGAAACTAAGAATAAAAAATAGATATTGTATATTTAATAATGATAGCAAAAGCTAAAACTTATTATTGCTTTAAGAAATGTTTTAATGTAATTGATTCGATTCCAAGAATTAAAAATATTTTCTGTTATTATTAGCGAGTTAGTTTAATAAAAAAAAGAGTATATAGTTTTTGATTTACAAAACCGCTAAATTAAAAAGTTTATGAAAAGATCGAGCTGTCATTTGAAGTGCTGCAGTTTTATGAAATGAGATACAGCATTTAACCGCGATTTGTTCACGTCAAAAGTAATTAAGCATTTTAGCGTGTTCCACAAATATTTCAGCGTTTACGAGACGTCCGTAAATTCGGATACATACGCGATTGCTTTCCGCGCTGGTTCGATCAAACGTTTGATCGACTATGAAATGCTAAAATCTCGATCGTGGTGCAACGCCAAAATTCACGTCTAATGAAATCGCGGAGCGAGCGAGGGGGAAATGCGATCGTAAAAATTCCTGGTCGCGAGCGAATGCCCTGAAATTATATGTTGGACCACTAAAAAACGATACTCGTGTTTTGAATACGCGAACTCAGGGGTCGCGACCCGGCCGTAAAAATTCGCGACACAGCGACCCGCCGTCGTAGAAATGGCACTTAATCCGCGTCGCCGCGCCCGGAGTATCGACGTTTCGGAAAGAGCTCTCGACCCCAGACTTTTCGTGAAGTACAAACTTATGAACAGGAAATAGCGACGTTTAATTCAAACCGCATCTCCATTTCCCAAGAATTCTGCTCGAGTAAAACAGTAAAAATTAAAGTTGTACTTCTTGCTATGGCATCTGTCGTGTTTCTTATTAAAAAAATTTAATTCTTTTATATTTCTCATATATTAGTAAAGTTATTATTAACATAAAATCGCTTGATTAGAGACTACATCTAGTTCTAATCTACGACTCAATACATAATAGATTAATACGTAATAAATTAATACATAGCAGATTAATATGTCATTACTTTATTCAACGCGTTCCATTAAGTACTCTATAGTCGCATACATATGTTAATTAGTTAATATAATAGTTCGTTAATATCCTGTATCGAATTTAGCCGTTAAATTAACAGTTAAAAAAGCGAGATCGATTAATTCCTGTACCTGTACATTGAACTATCGCATTTTATGATAAGAATTTTACATTTTAAATTCTTTATAATTCGTTAATTTGCAATTAATGCTAAAAACGGGATCATTTGTCAAATCCTTTGAAATTCATTTGGATCTAAAATGAAATTTTAAATATAATATTGTAATTTTATATGCATTTTATATGATTCACCTATCTATGTATTCTATGTAAAAATTGACACGAAACAAATTATGTACATACATACGTGAACAAACGGTGGACGTTCGTGCTGGCTGGTGTACGCGTCGCGATAGGATCGATTCTCGCCACTATCGTAAACCTTACGAATCTCAAGTAAGAAGCGAGGCGCACCTTGCGCAAGTAACGCCAGACACATGCGTCCTTAATGCATTAGGACAACTTTTCCTTCTTCCTTCGCCGCGAATATGGGCGCAACCCACTTTCCACCGCGCACGAAGTCGCGAATGCAGTTTCAGACTCAAAGACGCAGCGCCGAGAATGTTACAGACATAAGCCGTAAAGAGTAAATTTTACAGGAGCGCGAGAGGAAGAAAAGAAGTAGAAGATATTTTATACGACCGATTCCCCGTTTCCGAAAGGGATTCTGCGAAAAATCCTTTCTACCTTTCAGAGACGGACGGAAATAACGCTCGGTTGTACCGTCTACCCGATTACGAAAGAAATAACTTTGTAAAAAATTGACTTAACGAAACTTTTCCATTCGAATAATTCATTCGCAAGTTACTGGCTCATTGAGAGAAACGACTATAATATTTCATTCGTTTCTGAAGAAGCTAAAGAGTTTCCCCTCAATAGGGACATTACTCAGTTTTATTATAACTTGCGCGAGCTAAATCCAATATCGTTCTTAGCGTGCTCTACATATGGATAAATGGCGATGGAATTCGAGGATTCGAGAGGGACATGATTTGTGGCGCACCGATAACGTCAGGCAACCTGATACGATGTGTCGTACGACGACCCCTGTAAACCGTATTTTTAGCATACGTTGATGCCAAAAAGCGAGCGAATCAGCGGCAGAGAAATATCTCTCGAACCTTGTGTCTCCTCTCTTGCGAAACCGCGCGCGCGCGCGCCGATAATCCGTGATACGAATTCTCGTTCGATTTTATGGCACGATTTTATTGTGCGACGCGTGTTGTCCGCGCGGTTATCGAGAGCAATGATAAATTTTCAGATACCATCTCGAATTCTTGCCCTGATATCGAGAGGCGAACGACATCGATGGATGGGGATATCCTAGCGATGTCCCGCAGGGATATATTCTGCTTTTGTGTCACAGGCCATTTTAAAGAACCTGATGAAATATTCGGAGTCTTATGGTCTATAATATTCTCTGATCGGCTTAAACTCAAAAGATGTATAGTATCTATAGCTTTAATCTTATTGTTACATAAAAATAGAAAGTTTAGATGAAAGAGTGAACCATCGCATGTAATCACATTTTGAGATAATATCAATAAGTGAAGCCAAAGTTAAATTAAAGTATCAGGCGATTGTAATCTTAACTCAAACATTTCAAGTATCACTTGCGGATAAGTTGTTTACGTTGTTATATCGCAAATAAGTTGTTTTCCGATACGCCAATACATTTTTATAACTCATCAACTGCAGCATCACATTTATACAATGATAACCTTTTGCTATTTCAATATTTTCTAACATTTATCTTATCATTTAATACGATACTGAATCCATAATTGTGTCGTTTTTCATTGCAAATTACATATTTCATTTATACTGTTTTAGTATATTTAACTAAGCGTAAATACACTGAAAAAAAAATTCTTGTTGAAAACGGACGAATCAGAAAATTTTGTAGGATTGATGAAATATTCTGGTTATTATAATAGAACTTATACTTTATAACTTATAATAACTAGAATTTCTAATATAATAATTAAAATTTTTATTATAATAATTAGAATATTTGATCAATCCTACAAAATTTTCTGATTCGTCCGTTTTCAACCAGAATTTCTTTTCAGTGTATAGTTGACTAAACCGATGCCACGCACAATCGAAACTATTCCAATGTAGTACGTTAATGATACACAAAGATCCACAATTACAACTTTAAAACGGTAATGTAAACATGCTTGCACATCTTTAGCACAGTATTAAAACATTCGTGTAGGATACACGAGTCCAAACGTCAGACCTACAGATATTCATAAAGATTAAAGGAGACATGCTTTATCAAAAATCTCCTACAAATGTGAAAACATTGAAGCCGTCGCGCTTCAACACCCCATCTCTCGTCCGACATAACGATCCCTCTCAAGTTACATCGATAAGAGGCACGAGATGCGTACTCACAGTTGTCATTCTTGCCATCGACGCGGCCGGCGCTCTGGCACAGCACGAACGCCAGGAGCAAGAGGGCTCGAGTGCCCCCCGCTAGGCACATCCCTGCGGCGGCCTTATCGTTATCGGCACGCGCACATCGTCCACATCACCCCCGCGCAAAAGGCACAGATAGGGTCGTCGTCGTCGTCTCTTTCCCTCTTCGCACGCACGCACGCACGCACGCACGCACGCACGCACGTACCACCGCGTGACAGACACCACGACGAAGCAACCGCACCCCGCGACGTGTCCCGCGCGACTAAACGTCTCCGTTCGGTGCGATTTTACGCGCGAACCACCCCCACATACATCGTTCCCCGTTGCCGACGTAATCGTCGTAGTCGTCGTCGACGTTGAAGCGAAAGAGAAAGAGAGAAATGGTGGTAAAGAGAGAGGGGGGGGAGGGAGAGAGAGAACTCGCGCTTGCGCCCTACGAATTTCGAGAAGGGTGTGGATGTGGACGGGGGTTGAAAGGACGTACTACGCCGACACCCACGCTCATTGTTGAGGCGAGTTAATGAGGACGAGCGTAACCGGCTTTTCGACCGGATTACTCTACGTCGCAACGCGGCGCGGACGCGCGAAAATGTATCGCGGGAACACGCCGTCCGGAAAATGCGGAGAGAAGTGGTGACGACAATTGGCTCGGGGATGAGAGGGAATCCCAAATGAGATCGTTTGACTCGATGTTGTTCACCCTGAGAAATGTAATCAGATATGTATTTTGCAATTCGAGGTTTTAAGCTCGTCCATCTCTTTTCATTAAATGTGGTATCATGAAATGAATAATTGACACTCGATCGAGGCAAACAATGAAACTATGTTTATACATAATATATGTATAAATATATTAAATAAATATATAATCACGTGGTACATGTATGTACAACTAAATCAAATTGTGACAAATTCGAACAAGTTCTTTTAAAATGTACAGTTTCGTCGAAATCTGTAAGAGGATTAATTTTAATTGCATTGTATATTCACGAGCGTTGCAGACAATAAAGCACGCAGTTTTACAAATAAGAGTTATATATAATCGCATTTTGAATTTTCCTACATGAATCCACGAGTTTACGTAGGAAAACGGAATACTAGAGAATGTCAGGGAATAACTTTAAGTTGAACTTCGACGCGTGTTATACCGGCGTTCTAAATATCGTCGCGCAACCATAACCGAGAGCACAATGTGCTCCTCGAGCGCAGCCAGATGCTGCATACGGAAGTTACAACGCTGGTTACACGTTCCCCCATCGCGGTCGCGGAAGCTGCGAATCGCAGCGAACTTCCCCGTCGCATTCAATTTCGAGGAAATTTAGAATTCGTCGCGGACGCCGACGACCCCCGGAGGCATCGCGTTGGCGGGTGGGGTGGGTCGGATGGCAGAAAAGTGAAGGAATTGCAAATCTTGACCGCGTGAGTCGCGAGTCGCCGGCACGCGGAGAAGTTTGCGCGGATCTGGAGGCGGATGCGGATTGTGCATTTCGGCGCATACGAAGTTATAATACCTCGGCACTGAACCGTGAAGTTGACCGAAGAAGGAA
This sequence comes from Tetramorium parvispinum, assembly GCA_011638315.1. Taxonomy (NCBI): domain Eukaryota; kingdom Metazoa; phylum Arthropoda; class Insecta; order Hymenoptera; family Formicidae; genus Tetramorium; species Tetramorium parvispinum. Next base: position 11,753 of record VBVR01004277.1, read on the forward strand.
ACCGTCAAAGTGCCAGGTGCGCTTTCGCAGCGTTCTCGCTGCTGACGGGAAAAGTCTGTACGTTATAAATATAAAAAAATTGAAATAGCTCATATAACACGGATATTAAAAATAAAACTAAACGTGGAACATGTGTAAGAGAAATCGATTATTGAAGAAGGAAGAAAAATGTAATCCGTTTTTATATATTTTTCGAGCACATTTTATTTCTCAGACTCTGATGCTTAAAAAAGTTTTCTAAATGAAAATATATTGCTCACAAAGAGATTAAACTCTGCTGCTCTAGACAAAGAAAATATGTTTCAGTTACTTTCATATTATTAAATTATGAAAAATATAAGTAATCGTAGAATATATAATTATAAGAATTAATTAATATTTTCCGGAAAATAGATGATAAAGTTAACTTATTTTTCATGTATATAATTAATTAAGAAAGATCATAAAAGTAATTAAGGCGGCTTCCGTAAGTACGTTAACAAATTACAATCGGCGAAAAAAAAACTTAGGCGCTTTTCGGTTAACCGTCAGGGACGAACGGATTCAGGCGACGAGCGATTAAAACCCTTTCCTTTTAGGTGGAAAATTAGATTGCCGTCGGTGGACGGGGTAACAGGCGAGGTGACGAGATTAAGAAGTCGTCTGCGGAAAACTAAGGAGGTGCGAAAAGTCGCCGTGGTAAATCTCATTTTATAAGCGACGCGAATGAGTTATTGTCCAGCGACCAGTCGATTCTCTCCGTTCGGAAAGTGCTCTCATCGGGAAAAAATTCCGCGAAAAATATTCCGCGACGATTGTTGCTATGAAGTTCGATCCTGTAATTTTCCATCAGAATTGATAGGGTGAATTTTTCGCACGAATTTTTTGAGTTTGCGATCAGATAGAGCAACGAGAATCTCATTCGCGAGCGCGCACTCGCGAATGAGATTTTATCCACTGTAAAAAGTGTGGAAGTTCACTGATAATTTCGTGACTGATTTCCTCGATGAGGTCGTACAATTTTCGTAAAGGAGTATATAGAGAATAATACGGAAATTATTAGACGCGATAAAGACATTAATACTTTACATCGTCATTGACAACCGAGGAAAGTCGTGCATATTTATCATTGATTATACTTTGCATAATCAACAAAAGTGAAAAAGTTTGGTACATTTTTATTTTTATCATGTTAAAAAATTGATAAGAATTAATTTTGAATAATTTATTAATTTTTTTAATTATTAACAAATTTATAGTGACACTTTTAAAGAATTATTCATGTAATTTATATTTATATGTATACATCAAAATTTATCATAAAGCTTTAAATATGTATTTAATTAAATATGTATTTAATTTAAATATGTATTTAATTAAATATGTATTTATTGCTTTAAATGTCAATGATGAAACAATTGTTTGGGAGGATCGCTATGTAAAGATGATGATCAATGAATGAATGGAATTATCATGACGTTGTCGATGATTATATGATCGCAAAATCGACGAATGACGGAGGCAATCCAGTCAATAAAATCCCGCCAACTATTACAATGCCACAATTTCCAGTTCCGCAGGTCGTCATACCGCGGCGTCATACAAGCGAGAAAAATCGATAACATACGACGTGTCCATCATATCCATCACGATGTCGTGAAGCGATGACACGACGGCATATCGTAGCTAGTCAAAGGGTTAAATCGATACCACGATTTCCGGTTATATTGGGATACTCCCGAATGGTCAAAGTAGTAAAATACATAAAACATTGCACATTCAATCAAATATATTTTATAAATCTGAGGTTCGTTATATCAGTAATATTTTCTTTTTTCGAAAAAATAAAAGATTCTGTTTTTAAATAATATTTAAAATTAACTACTTTTCCTAACGATACCATTTAGATTATTTTTTTATTATTCGATATTTCTTAACAATCACTCTTGTTATTTATCGCGAATATAACGCAGAATGTAAGCTCTGAGAAGTATTATAATAATCGATATTACGATTGCAGAAACTATCTTGACAATTGTACAAAGTTTTATATTCCTCAGTCATCTCCATTGCGCATCATTTTGCTTCTCTCGCTCTGCCTTTGTCTCATACCGCTTTATGTATCAGCGACCGTAAAAATCTCTTTTACATAATCCGCAAACGTTTTATTACGCTTTTGAAGCACCACTTATTAACAGGTCTTTTCTCTCTTTTATCATATTTCTCAATCTAGTTTTCATCGCGCGACGGCTTTTCGCGTACGCTGAAAAAAAAGCTTACAGCGTTACGTATTTTAATAGCAGCGCTTTAAATTAGTATCTCGGTATTAAAGCGAACTCTCTCTCCATTGCCTCGGGTAGTTTTTGCAGCGAGGCATTAAATCGGACGTTGCAACGCGAAATTTCGTTTTAAAGAATTAAACGGGAGATGTGCATTTGGAAGAATGTAGCCACGCGACGCTTGTGGCTGTGAACTATTACGCTCGCACTCTGACCAGATTACATCTGTCGATTAATTAATCATATATTATAATTTCGATTAACTGGGCACAGAAGAAACAGCGAACAACGGGAAATTTTCTCAGTATGTTTCTCAGTAAGTAGATTTTGACAAAAATTATGGCTTTGCGACACGTAAAGTGGTGAGATCAGGATCATAGCCAGAAAAATGTTCATCCTAAAATACTTTTTGATAGATTTATCTTGAGAGAGATTTAGGCTACTTACCCCGAAAAATATCATCTCAAAGACAAAATAATGCTCGAGAGTCTGTTTTTATTCTAATAAGAAATAATTAAATACTCTTTCACACACACACACACACACATACACTATATACACGGAAAAAATTGCTATGGATGTTACAACAATATTTTATATGTTTGGGAAAGAAATGTATGTGAATTCAAATTACATTGATATTACATTGAACGCAGTTGTTAAGATATACTCGTTTATAAGGTTCTCACAATTATAGTTCTTATGATAAATAACATTTGGTTGCAATACCCTCATATATGGTTGCCTCAACCGAAGGATTATTGTTACCTCTGTTAGATGATCTGCACAACAAATATAGTATGTTGAGAGATCTATAGGACACAGTTGCGCGCATAGACATATACAATATCTATGGT
>VBVR01004278.1:0-14862 GCA_011638315.1 Tetramorium parvispinum
TATCTTTCTCTTGCAAGTACAAATAAAAATCTAATTCATATATAAATGATTAAAGTGATTGTAAATCTTAAGTATGTCAGAATTTTATACATATATATTATTATATAAATTAAATTATAAGCAAGTACTGTAAAAATCTTAAAGCAGAAAATAAAAAAACATTTCATCTCATATCCTGGAAAGTAGCGCACTAAATGATACGAACAATTAATTGTATTTGATATCCACGCAAATTGTATAATTAAATAATAAATAAGTAATAATGAACGGTAATGAAATTAAATAGATAATAAATTACCTCAGGGTTGTTCCGTCGACGCATGATGCCTCCCCGGGCCTCCTCTCAGGTCCTCTCTCGATGCAGGCACTCATACACACACAACACTCACGAGAACGCGCTTAATTACGATCGCGCACTAGTTATCCGGTATCGATAATCGCACGTTACTTTGAACGGCACTCCCGACATTAATACGAGACGCGCGCTTTATTACGTCACCGCGGATGAAACATGGCGAAGGAGAGAGAGAACACATTCCCGCCAAAACTACGATATCGCGAATTGGCGGGAATCGACGAGATCGTCCCCCTGTCGATCGAGCGATGAGACGTCGACCCGCATAGAACTTACTTTACGCGAACGACGGAATCATGAGTTTAATCGCCGGCTACTTCCCCATTAAACGCGCCGCTACTCGAGATCAATTCGCTCCGTGTCGCCGTCGCCCCGGTAATGGCCGAACGATTCGGAGAGCGGCAACTTTACGAGACGAATGACTGACCAAGACGCAACTTTTGCGGCCCGAAAACGTACGATCGAAGCGCGCTGTCGTATCCGCGACTACGACAGAGTTTAACGTGAACACGCGTATTACCAATAATGGACACGTCGCCGCTTTCCGCTACACGAATTTCCCAATCCGGCGCGTCGCGCATTATCTCGTGATTTACTAATTAAACGTACCACTACTCGAGATCAATCCGCTCCGTGTCGCTGTGTCGCCCAGTGAGAAATGGTAGGTTGACTCGATATCGCGTCGATGTCTTCTCGATCTTCATTTCTCACTGGGTAAGGTTAATGGTCGAAATTCTGAGAGCGGCAATTCCACAAGTCAAGGCGACGGCCGACCAGGACGCAACTTTTCGGTGCGAAAACGTACGATTGAAGCGCGCTGTCGTACATCCGCGACACAGTTTACTGCAAACACGCGTATTGCTAATAATGGACACGTCGCCGTTTTCCGCTACGCGAGTTTCTCAACCCAGCGCGACGCACATTATCCCATGATTTATTAATTAAACGTACCACTATACTCGAGATCAATCCGCTCCGCGTTCCCGTCGCCCCGTTACTAACGGGGGGTAGGGGTGTGCGATGTTGACCGATGAATCGAAACGTCCGATATTTTTTATCGATTAATCGATTATTAACTGCCGATGTTTTGGAGATCAATATCGATATATCAATATTCGATTTTCTTTTTGGTGAATATCGAAAGTCTATTCCATTATCTTTAAGCTTGGAAACAAAAATAAAAAAAAATATTTTAAAACATTAAAAATTGTTTATTAGTGATCAATAAAATAAATTTTATGGTAAAAAGTTGATTCTTTTTAAATTTTATAATGATATTAATGTAAAAAAAATGTTTAAAAAATAATTAAAATAATGCAAAAGTATTTAACTATTGAAAAACTACTAAAATCGTTATATCGATTCTTCAATTTTTTTTTAAAATAATCTTAGTATTAATTTTTTTCATTTTTATCAATAGTCTTTATATTGGTTTTTTTTTCTCAAAATCGCGCATCCCTACCTGTTAGTGACCGAATGATCCGCAATTTCATTCATATGACACTACGCGAGTCAAGTCGACGATTAATCAAGACGCAACTTTTCAATCCGAAAACGTATGAAACGCGATATCGCACTGACAATTTAATACGAACAAACATATCGCTAATAATTGACACTTTGTAATTTTCCATTACGCCAAATTCTCAAGTCGCGCATTATCCCGTGATCTTATTGTTAACGCACGTCACATTCAAATTGAGGCGGGGCGCAAAAAGCGCGGGTAGGCATCCAGAAAGGCGAACCCAGACGCCATTCGAGATCGACGCGACGAAACCGCGATGAGCCGCGCTTCGCCTAAAACGATAGGGAAATGCCTGGCGCAGTGGAGAGCTCGACGCGTCATTCGAATACGAATACTTTATATGACACGGTCAGTCGCGCGAGTCGGCCGGGATCATTGAGTTAACCTACAAGGCGTCCGTAAAGCGCGGCAGCGGTGCAGCCGGTGCAGCACCCGTCGCGCGACCGCGTCGCGAGAGGTAAATGGTACGCCGCGCGAACAATAATACAACCGTATGGGCTTGTGTACGCGATAGCGCGCGTTGACCGCCGTTACGTGAGTTACGGGCGCGCGGCGCGCGTACGTACGTGTAGTAGTTTGCGTGCGTAACCTCTGCCACTGAACGAGACGGCCGACGCGTGCCGGATACAGGTACGAGCGCTCCAGCCTTCGCAATTAATCCCAGATAGATGATTATCGCGCACCTTGCATCGTCTTTCGCGGGCTCGTTAACGCTAGTTTCGCTCGATTGAGCGTGGTGTATTATCCGCTCCAATCCCGGCCCGTCGAATATGTTACGAATATGTGTGTATAACACGGATGCGAATCAAGGTTGTGTGGTTTCGGGAAATCACGAAAAGGAAAGAAAGGTTTGGAATACTTTTTTCTCCCTTTCCGCTAACTTAACTTTGTTCTTCTGTAACATGTTAATTTGATGTAAAAATCTTTCTTGTTTGTTTTAAGATTACGCAATTTTGTCGGGACGATCGGAATATAAAAACGCGTATGAAAAAGGTGAGAATAATAAATGTTTATTAATTCCGATATTTTCCCGTTCAAAATAAAGATATATTTCATGTCTCAAGTAAACGCAAAATTTAACAATTCTTTTCAAAATAATTAATCAACTATTTATATTTTATAAAAAAAGAATAATTAAATAATCAATAATGTCTAATGCATACGTAATGTCTGTGCATATAAAATTAGAAAACAAAATTAGCTAAGTAATAATCGATAAGTGAAAAATTGATGTACACATAATTAGAGCTTGAACTTTGCAATATTAGCGAGCTTTAATCACTTAAGATTTTAAAACTATCTCGATATTGAGAGATCTTCAATTTTAATTAATTTCTAAAACAGGTATACGGTATACATATATTTATATATTCACATATACATATACAGACGATATTACATAAATTTATAACGTCCGAAAAAAGGTCATCTTACAAATGTATTGGCAGTTTTGAGATTATTAAAATGTCGTGATTATTCATATAGAATTACGCCAGATAAGCGTAATTATTTTGTGTAACGAAAAATTGACGCGAAATAATTACATCAAATTTATTATTCTCACTGTACACATATTTCTTTATATTTTTTTTTATAAGGCATTTCAATTTCTGTTTTAGGACAAGGCCAACCTGCATGGTCCAGAACGCAGCAAACTTTTCACTTAAATCGACTGGTCGGCGATACTTGCGAAGTACCGAGAGCTTCAACTTGCACCTTAAGCGACCACCGATTGCTACTTGGAGGTACTTTATGTGATTTTTCTACTTTCCCTAATTTCCGAAATGGAAAGCGAAGGTTATAAATAAAAAAGGAAAGATTGATAGCAATTTTAAATTTTTAATTCAGCAGCAAATACTGATTATTATTTGTTTGTTGACTTTATTTTTTCTCATTAATTCGCTCATTTTTACATCGTTTTAATTTGTTTTAACATATTAATTGAATAATAATAACGCAAAAGGGAAAAGTGTGATAGAGCTTTTTGCAAGTTAAAATTTAATAAGATAAATCAAAATTAATTGCGACACAATTCTAAATAATGCAAGTTGTATCGCGAGGGCAACAATTTACGGCACAACATATAGGCGACATCGCGCATCGAAACCCCCAGTATAATCCGCGACGATCTTTGAACGAGCTTTTAAGCACGTTGCGCAGATTTCGACGACGTCCTTTCTAGCGTCATAAAATTTCTTAGCAACTCCCCCGCGCAAATCCCGCCCCCCGTCGCTATTCGATCCTTCCAGGAAGAATAATCTTGCAAGCTGAAAAGGGGACGCGGAATGATGACTCAGTCAGTAACTTTGCAAGAAGACCCGAAAGCGACATTTTAACAGTATCCCCATCGCCGGATGTTTCATATCCTCCCTTTGTCTCCCTCAGTCAGTTTACATAGATCCGTGCATGTGAATATCGTGCAGAGCGAAGATGAAAAGAGATACGAATCAAAGCGAATTAAGAATGATAGAGTATTGTAGTTATTTTACTACATTCTTCCGCGAATTCTGATTACAAAATGAGATCGGAAATTCTGTAGACGATGTTTGAAGGTGGGAATTTCCTAGGGATTAATATTAGTAGGGATTATTCTAAGAAAATTAATATACTCTCTCAAGAACTTTAATGGTTTCTGCGACACGTTGTTCTTTGTGACCAAGTTGCGTCCAACTCGCACAAACGTAAAGGCGAACACGGCGAAACGAGGTAGAATGAATACGTGAGCACGTCTACGAACGTCTATAGCTGCAGGCCAGCCACGCAAACATACGTTGAACATTTGCAAAAACATCGCACACGCGAGAGACCTCGTGAATGGTTTGCGGACGTGCATGAAGCACCACCATGAGTGAGAAGCTCTTGTTTAAATCCTTCCCGGAACCAGGAAGTCGCTTCATGAGTTTCTCGTGTGATTTTCTAGATAGCATTTCGAAGTAAATAAATCTTCAGAAAACCGCGTCCGCAATTTGTAAGAAAACTTTATTTTCAAAAAACGAGAAAAGAAATTAAAGACAATTGATAATCTTAGTGTTTAGTATATCTTAATATGTATTTAATAATGATATTCAAAATATGAATAAGTTTAGAGAAATTTGAATCAAGGGTGGATTGAAATTCCCAAATGTAATGGATCATTTTAAAACGCATCGCGAGTAAGTCTTAATCTGCAATTGAACGGAAATTTAATGGCGGACCGTCGGATTCCATGGAATGCGGCACGGCAGCAACTTGGCAATCCGCTCAAATACGCTGCATCCGCGCGTCCAGAAGCCGATCGGACTGCCTGTCTTCTGTTCCATCTCACAATCCGGCTGCGCTCGGTACACCTCCCACAGTATCCTCCTTCCACGATGGTCGTGGGAAACCACATCCTGGCGTGACTCCAAATTGCGTGCAAAACCATCAGTGGTAAATGCGAATCGAGCGTCGGGGAGTAGAGTGGATAGATGAGGAGAGAGAGGGGGAGAGGGAGATAGATAGATAGAAAGAGAGAGAGAGAGAGAAAGAAAGAGAAAGAGAAGCAGGAAAAGGCTGATGTCGATCGCGATCGATTGATCGGATTGATCCTAGCCGCCGTACGCTAGAAGGCAATTAATCATTAATGACCTGCTGTAAAAGAACGGCGCCGGCTTTTAGCAGGAGAACTTTTTGAAGTGCGGGACGGTGTACGGTGAAGTGTACCGTAATTCGGCGATACAGCTAATTCGCTAATAATGAAATTCGCAGCTGTTGTTTGTACCATCGGGAAAGCGCATTTCTTAAAACCGTTGCCTTGTAGTCTCCTATTGCTTTATTTAAACATCTCACTTATATATTCTTGATTCGCTAAATCGATCCTTCTCGCGGGCGCTCAAATTAATAAAGAGAAAACCGCACTTTCGATTTAGCTTGAGATTTCAATTTTCGAGTAATTCGAAATGAAATGAAACGTTGACATAGCTGTACTTAATAAATTCCACTTGTTGCCGTAAGTTACATGCGAGCGTGAAGCTCGGAGCGACGGCCCAATCATGTCTTTTCCGCGATAATTGACCGTGTGCAGGTGCTTCACTGACAGCCCAATTACGCGCGAAGATACTTACAATCAAGCCAATAATTGTCGTCGACTCCCGCGGATAACACCGAGCTGCAATATTCGCCGACGGCGGCCGATACATCGGCGATGGCAGACGTAATTAGCCCCGACACCCAGCACTGCTTCTAGATTTCAATTTCGTCGGCGAGCACGGCGGATTACTGATACACGACGACCTTTCCGTGACGCCAGAAAATAACGACTCCCGGTACTAATCGTACTTTTACGGAAACCTGATTGGAACGTCCACTAATTCGCGTTACAAGTAAACATCTCACATTATTTCACAAATGTGGCATGATCGTTCGACGAGCAAATTTAAATTGCCAATGACATACATATATTTATAATACATATAATTTATGATACGCGTATGTATCAAGAACATCCAATTTGTACCAGAATAATTCATGTTCCTACTTTCCTTTTTACCCAAGGATCACTTTGGGTAGATGATACACATTCCGATGTTACTACTGCTTTGTGATCCACACGAGCCGGCGAAGGGCAGAATTGACTCTACTCTAGCCAGACGGGAAATTGAGTTCTGGATATGAAATAATTAATGCCAGCTCGCGCAGGCGACATGGACGTTGCACGTCACCGCGTTACGTCCTCGACCCGCTCTCCTTGGTCCGCAATCCCAAAGCGCGGCCCCGCCATCCCGTCCACCGGTCCCTCCTGTCGCACCCCACGACCCTTCGTTTCACCTGCGTCACCTCCTGCGTCTGCCTGACCGCCGCCGCCACCGTCATTTCCGGTCATAACTCAAAATCCCTCAGGTGTGCTAACCGCGTATGCCAGCGGTCACGTTGGAATGTTAGGCCGCGAGTTTCCACCATTATTAAGCCTCGTCCGCGTTCGTAGTCGTCGCACGTGCGCTGCAACATACACACATGATCTCTCCCCTCCCCTACGAGGCGGGAGGGCATGCTCGTACCGAATCGGCAGAAACGCACGGACTCGACCCACGTCCCGAAATTTCGCCGCAGCGACAAATTCGCAACCGTGATAAATTTGCGGCCGTAATAAATGGAGCGGTCAGGAATAAGCCGTTGGTAAAATGTTCTATCCTTGACACTTAAGGTATTACCCAACAATTACCCAAACTATCCCAACTAGAAACTAGTGGGAAGAGATTTCCCGTGATGGATTTTACAATGGAGGAATGATATATGCAAACTTTTCGATTAATAAGATCGTAGTAAGAAAAGAACTTATAACGTGCAGCGATTTATCCTCGAACGACAGTGAAGCATATTGTGATATATTATGATATAAATAGCGAATTCGCGCGATACAGAAAAACCAATAAACTTTTCCGATACTTGGTGGAAAGTCGATCGCTTACTAGTGACGAAAATTATTAATTCAAACATCAGTGAACGAGTATATTTTATCCATATCGACCGTGAATATAAAATTCTACGATGCGTTCCGAAGAGCGAGGTTCCGAACTTCTTCAGCCAAATGTGCCAAATTGAAGCCGAATTATAACTTTCCTGTGATGTGTCAAACCGAACTCGAACCGATCTTGGATGTAAAGTTCGAAGTCGACTTTTATGAGCATAGTTCCCTTGCTTTCATAAGGTCGTCCTACTTTCTCAGTTTGACTCCCACTCTCACGGCCGATTGATATCTGACACAATCAAGATTAGACTATAGAAGATTCAACTATTCTTCATAGTCACAATCAAAATTTAACTTTCCTCTGTAATCAAATATGTTTGCCGCTAATTCAATTCTTGCAATGTGTATTCGAGAATATAACAATATAGGGTGCTCCTCCGTTATTTTACTATTCTTCTTCTTTAAAGTTTGTGACATGTTTAAAATGTTTATTCCTTTTTCCTCTTAAATAATAAATCTTAAAACTTATTTATATATTAATGTCTCTTGCTATCTGAAATCTTTCGGCTTTCAAAAGCTAATAAATTTAAAAAATTAGTAATTTACTATTTAGTAATGTAATATAAATTTCTTAATGTTTACATACATAATATATATTTATAATTTAAGAAATATGAATTTACTTGACATTAATTGAATCAGAAATTTATTTCTAAAATGTATTGTTTAAAAGTAGATTACATTAATCTTGAATTGATAAGTCCAAGAGACATCAGAATCAAGATATCTCAATCAAAGATATTATCAGAAATGATAATATCAGAATTTTCAAAAATACAACCAAAAATCCATTTATATAAATGCATTAATGTATTTAAAAATCGTTTATAAATTTACAATCAGAGATATCATTTTTAATTATTATTTCTTAAGTTTCACGCGGTTATTTGTTACATTTTACTTATATTTATTAAATGATTTATTAATTATTAACAAGTAATTTATCTAAGATGGATTCTAAACATAGTTTTCTTTCATCATCATATCTTTTCGTAAATCAAATGAGTCAAAATATTTGCTGTCACGTCATAAGAGAATTTAATCGTGGCTGTAATTGTGTTTAATTTCTCGGCAAGCTTTTCCGCGCTATTCCGTATCAAAACAACTAGAACTCGTCCATTCTCCGCAGCCGCTATGAATTATCTCGTTTAACCGTCCCGTCGTTGTGTTTTCGGACATAACCGCGTCGTTTCATTACATGTAATAGAGAAATCTTGCACGCGAGCTGCCGCGCGAGTTTGCCAGGCCCATGCAAAAAGCGACGAAAGGGATTCGCTCTCCGTAACAGCCGACCAACGTAGGGCATATACAGACACGTCGAAAGCTCGGTATCGCTTTTTGCCGCACTAGCCAATTTGTCGGGGCCGATTCCGACAAGTCGCGGCAAGAAAACGTTTGACAAACGTCCGGATATTCCCGCGGCAGGGCTGTTGGGTTTCGCCAGGGGTTTCCTGAACCTGGCCAAGTCCAATCCTTGCGAAAGAGACGAATGGACCTTGGAGAAAGTTCGACACCGTCGTCGTTAACGACGACCGCATTAATTTTGATTGGCCGCCCTTATCAATTGACAACCAGCCCTACGATCGCATAACATTAATTACATTATTCGGTTATTATCCTACATAATACAATATGTACACAGAATATAACAATATAAAAGAAGATAATAATTTGAATAAAATATCTGTATTTGTAGTTTGATAAAAATGTAGTAAATTAAATGTAAATTAGGATGCATCTCTCATTACAAATTTTATCGAATGTATGTCGCGGCGGGTACACATCTTTAATGAAGAATTTATAATCAAGTTTTTTATATGCACGATTTTTAAATATCGTTATTGGAAAATGCATTTATCAACTGCGAAATTAATATTCTGCAACGTTTATTCATATCACAATGATTATTGAAAAGGAATAGTTGTAAGTTTTTACAAATATAATTACTCCAATTTATCTCTATATTCACATTTCAATTTCGCACAATTACGGAAGTGCAGCAAAGGAAAGTGCGAGCTGCTTTTCTTTTCTGGCATCGATTACAGCTTACCCGGCGGCTACGCATTAAAGTCAGCGAGAAGAAAAAAAGAAGGGCGTAAGGTAATTTTGAGCGACGGCGTTAACGAGATTTTAATATGCAGGTAGCGCTGCTACGGAGGAAAGTCAGAAAATACCGTTGCCCTTTTCAAGGAGTCTATCCGGAAGCGTCGTTGGCGCAAAAGGGTTGAAACGCTCGTAAAGAGGAAGGAGGAAAAGGAGAAAGTCCGACGGGGAAGAAATCGCGCCCTCCACACCGGGTCGTTGAAAAGTTTGCGTTTCATCCCTTTCACAAGACCTCGACCAGCTTTCATTCGTCTCCCTACGAATCAATTCGTATCACCTCCGACCTCAGCCCGCTCCATCGTCATCGCTGTCGCCCCTCGTTCTCGCCTCTTTGCGACTCTGCAAATTGCCATGCTCTGAAAATTCCCCTCAAGCCGCCTGTCACAAAGTAGCCTATGTACATTCGCAACTTTTTGATATTACGCTCTTCAACGCACTCGTTCGTTTATTAATATTTCACTCTACTTTGCCGTATCGACATATACGAGTATAGGTCGTACAATCTCGCATCTCAAGCTATTTCGCTCATTCGTTGCGACGTTTGCATAAAGAAAACACTTCAGATTTGTAGCGGTACCGAATAAATTTCGCGCGCCGCTTTTTTTCCCAAAATATGTTTTGCTACCTTGAATTCCGCGAAAAATAATATTTATGTTGCAACCATAAAATAACAGACCGTCTGGTATTACAATCCCGATACGGGCGATCTAGTCGCAATTCTCTAACAATTTCGACCGATGAATTCTGCGTATCGCGCCGGAGACTCCGAATTAATATCGGCATATTAAAAAAATATTGAAATATCAAGATTTTTTAATCTTAAATTATTAAAAGGAAATATTAATAACTCGAGGAAATAAATATCTCAATTAAGTTTCTCTTGTGTGACGCAGGAAAAACTCCATTTTCGTAAATACCATCGTCGACTTAGCGTAAACCCCATCTTAACAATTTCGGGCGTTTTGACAAGCATCAGAAGTAAGGAAAATTTCATTCCGAATCCAGCCACGTACAACAAAATAGTTCTACGATTGGGCGAACTTGCGAAATAGCTTGGGAATGATGAGTTCCATATATACCTGGCCGACACGTGTATTCCGTACGCGTATGCTACTTCCCTTTTTTTTCACCATGCCCGGCGTTCGTACGCGAAAATGGAAACTAATTCATTCGTTTCTTCACAATGCAGTGTGTCGTTTATCGTAAAATTTTTCAAACCAAATATAACGTTCCCGAATGTAACGTTCATCCTCCCAAAGATTCGAGTCTCTGATTATTTTCGCAAATAGAAATCTCGCATATGCATTATATTACATGTCACGTCCATTAACTGAAAATGAGAAATTTCTTTACATTAATAAAATACGATGTTTCGATGAGCGATGTATCTCCGACAAAAATTTTTTCATTTATTTCCGAATGTGATTTACTTATCTATAGGTGAGTAACATTACGATTCCACCAGTTTTACTGATCCATATATTAGTTTGTTTAATTACGTCCAATTTCCATACAGAATTATTGTACATACGTCGAATCTCCGTAACTTTATCATTATCGATTCAATCGAGTTTCAATTCATTAATTACCAAATTGATCATTTTGCCAATTAATTAACTAACCGTGTCACCGGTACGGTGCACTATTTTTTTATTTGTTCAATATGTACATTGCTGGTTCAGGAATATTTAGAATTTAATTACTCCAGTAGAGTATCTTGTATCGCAATATCAAATATACAACGCGAACAAAATTAATGTTTCTACATATAAAAGTAACAATTGATAAACATTTAAAATGATATATAATATTTAAAGTGCATACATATTATATAAGAAGGCATTAAAAAATAATTACACGATTAATATATTAATAGAAAATGAAGTTAAATGAAGTTATTCCTTGTGATATTTGCAAATGATTATTAATTAGAATTATTAATAACATTTGAATCATAAACTGTTGAGAATAAAGGATTTTTCATGAATTAAACTTCAAATAGATAATGAAATATTAATAATCGCTCCATTTGAGATACGCGTTTGTTTTACCGCGATAAAATTTGAATTTGGTTCAGTTGCTACGATATATCAGTGCGGAGATAAAGCTAAATCTATCAGGCAAAATACTGCCGTTTTTAGCCGACTTATATTTTATAAGTTAAGTCACTCTCCACATCCGTCGTCCACGTGCGCACCATCGCTTCCAAGCCTCTTTTCTTCGAGTGGCTTCAAAGTGTCAGGGCCGCGCGCCTGTGTAGATACGCGATAGTTTACGAGTCCGAGCTGCCGCATATCGATCCTCGAGGGTTGAAGTAAGTCCTCTCGCGCACACCATCCTGCCTCGGCCCGCGTTTACTCACCCGCTTGGCTCCGACGCGGCGCGGCGCCTAAATGCATTCGATCGGTTCTCCTAAAATAGAAATTGCATCCCCGCGAAGGGCCGTAAAAGGAAAATTTCCGTCGCGAGGGGCGAAAGGGGGGCCGTAGCTGCAGAGTGAGAACAGACAATCGCGGTAAGTAGCGCACGGGTTGACACGCTCGGGAATGTCTTCGCGCCAGGATGAAACTCGCGAGCTTTCTCGGAGATGTGCGCGAGAAGGCTGTGGGGAAACGATTGGGGGAGGAGGGGAATGAAAGGAAGGAACGACGAGGGCGAGGGAGGATGGCTGATGCGAATTGAATCATGGGGGCGTTTTAGCGTCTACGTGGCCCGCATTCGGAATTTCGGCGCCCCGAACCACATCCAATACCTCGGGCTTCGTCTTAACACACATACACATACACACGCGTATACACACACACACACACCGGCGAACGTATGTACAAACCGGAGCGAGGTAAGGCACGGAGAAAAAAATGGTTACGTATTTTCGATTTGCAATTCTGCGGCTCGTGATCTCGACGGCGCATATGCAATGTATCAAACTGGAAAATCCCCCAAAGGTACACCAGAAAGCATTAAAAATACAGATCCAAGCCGCGAGGCAACGGACCGTAAAAATAATACGCACGCTCTCGCTGATGTATAGCGATGGTAGCGAATGTAGTTGAAGTTTCACGAAACGAATGGTTAATTTGCATAACAAGTTATTTGACCCATATAAATTAATTATTAATATTTGTTATACACGCGACGCGAGTTGAACTTTAAATAGAAAGAAAGTATCGCATGACCCGACAGAAATAAAAACAAAAAGGAGACTTTATATATGCATTTCGAATTCCAATCGTGTCCACCAAAAATCATATTGAAGCGACGAAAGGGAGAGCACGCTTATCGTACTGTAGTTTATATCGTCCATCGTACGCGTATCTGGCCAGTGTGTATACGTTCTTTCCCTATTCACGAGACGGAGAAAAGGAGATCCGATAAAGGAAAGGAAGGGTGGTTTCACCCCTGCGAAATCAAGAAAGAGGGACGTGAAGAGAGAAAGAGAGAGAGAGGAGGAAAGGAAACGCAAGAGGAAGAAGACGAAGAAGGCTTCCTCGAGACTGCATCGATTTTTAAACTTGCTCGGTTGTGTGCGGGGGCTCGAAGGGGTTGGTAAGGGAGCGAAAGGAGGGAACGAGGGTGCAGTAGCGACCCTTTCAGAATTTGTCCGATTGAAAATTTATCCGATGTGCACAGTGTATCAAGCAGTCGCCATTTCTATCGGCGCGCGCGTGTGCGCGTCGTCCTTTCTCGCTTTATTCCTCCTTTTCTCCTCGTCTTTGTTCGTTTATTTTTTAAGGGCGCGTCTTCTTTTTTGCTCCCTCCCCTGCCCGCGGATACGCGTTCTTTTTCCTTCGTCTTCGCTCCTTTCGTACCTTCGATATAATCCGCGGCTCGTCAATAATTCCAACGATCGAGCGGGTAGAAAGGGGATGGTGAAAGAAGAAGTGTTTTATCCACGACGTTGTTATAAGTTATTTCGCATCGTGAAGAATTTAAGATGGACGGAGGCTTCGTCCGAAGTTTTGGAATTTTTCAGCAGAAATCTTCTTCTACCCTTTTTTCGATAAAGATTTTCCATTCGTTTTTTTTTTTTAGTAAAAATGTTCTACCACTCTGCACGGAAATTATAAAACTGACGAAAATTACATAATAGAATATCGAAAAAGTGATAAAGTCATTAATAATTTAACTAAAAGATCGAGACAGAGTCTAGGGAAATCATCGGAGAGCCGCAATATTGTAAAGAAACGCGTCGTAAAAGTAACACGTGGCGTCAAATCAACTCTATGGTGGTTTACTTATTTATTCGATGTGAAAGAGGAGCCCCAAGACTGGGAAGGATACGGGATTACAGTGGAACATGCAACCCGCGATAAAGTGTATCGTCAAAATGCGTCGGGTGTTATTTGCACACACCAATGTAACGCGGCAATAATCCCGTGGAAACACTATTGTGGTAACGCGCGGAATCGACTGGGCCGCTTCTGATGTGATTGATATGGTCGGACAACCGTGGCGTATCGTTGCGCGATTACGATCGAAACTAGTGTCGGTCACGAGCTGCCCTCGAAGTCTCTTCTTGTTCGTAATGCAAGCAAGTTTACGTTCAAGCGTATCATTTTGAGTAATATTACGCGTCACACTTTCGTAATGCGCGCCATCAATGTGTACGAATTCACAAAATATGATTATTGCGTGGAAAAATGTGATAAAAAGTGAAATGAGAAAAATAATCGATTTGCGTCGAACAAGAATAAACTCGTAAGATTCTCGTTGCTTTCATCGAACGATTCGCATCGCTCCGGCGTAACACAACATTGCGTTAACATCGTATT
The DNA here is from genome assembly GCA_011638315.1 of Tetramorium parvispinum. NCBI lineage: Eukaryota > Metazoa > Arthropoda > Insecta > Hymenoptera > Formicidae > Tetramorium > Tetramorium parvispinum. The sequence goes on from VBVR01004278.1 coordinate 14,241, forward strand.
TGTGCAATGTCTATGGTGTAACGCACATTACGGTGATTGCTCAATCCGGGAAAACGTGTACCATATTTCCCCTTACAATGAAATTTCTTTTGTTCGCATACATCGATCGATTGTTAACGTAACAATTTTAGTTTGATTCCACGTTAAATAATAGGTATTATTAAATTATATTATTTTAATAATAATTCAATGAATAAAGTTAAATTACAATCAAACTGAAAAAAATTGAAGAAAACTCGAAGGCTTTGTCGAACGTTTTAATTAATTTTTTAACTTTAAGGGGATGCTGGAGTGACATAGTTACCGATCGAGCATTTTTAATTTTCGATTTATTTTTATCAAATTGGCTTTACAGAATACAAAATTGTCATGACGGCGAAAATTTCGAGTCACATAGGTCATCGAGTCACTCGGATTGATATGAAGTCGATACTCGTAGTTCATTTTTGCGCGTACTTTAATCCTGCAAAAGAATTTTGTATTCTGTAAAGCCAATTTGATAAAAATAAATCGAAAATTAAAAATGCTCGATCGGTAACTATGTCACTCCAGCATCGCCTTAATGTTTATAAAATGTTTATAATACTACTTGGTAAACTCACTGAAAAATTTACATTAAACA
>VBVR01004279.1:0-14861 GCA_011638315.1 Tetramorium parvispinum
TGTGTGTATAGTAGAGTCGGTAACCCAGCTTTCATGGTAAAAAGCTGTAACAACCATTAAAATTCACCCTGTATATATTACTTTATGAAGTTTTTTAGAATTTTGTAATATTTTGACGTATAAATAATTTACTTGAATAATTTACTTGAATGCGTAAATAAGAAATGAAAAGCATTAGTAAGAATTCATTCAGCACATATAAGTTAAATTTGCTAAATAAACGATTATGAATAATTAAGTAATGATATATAATCTTATTATTATATCTGTAATCGCTAAATTAAAATGTCTAATATATACAAAAGTAATTGTCCCGGTTTTTTTCATTCTTTTACAGTACTCTATTAAACGCATGTCACTTCTTCGCTCCCCAAAGTCGCCCGGTCGCCTTAACATAAAATGGATATGCGCAATTATCGTGGGCTCTCTTTTGTCCGGTGTTGAGAGATTTTAAAAGCCTTCCATTCCAAGTTCGATTAACGCACCCCCTTTTGTTTTTTGTCCAAGGTCCCGCGCAGCCGGCCGTTAGTCTTCCTTTTCCTCTATTTTGTAAAAATAAAAGTTGATCGTACGAGCAGATCCCATTTAGCTCGGAAAGTTATCTCGAGGAACTTTACCGGTCCGGCAGAGAGCGCGCTTTGTTTTCCACTTATTCTCTCGATGTCTCTTTCCTCCGGACAACTATTTTCCATTGACAGCCGTTCGATTTTCAGATTAATATGTCGATAAAAGAAGTACTGCGTAATATGCACTTCTTATAGAATATTTTATTATACATATGTGTGTAATGAAAATGCAATATGAAGATATCTTTTTATGTCAAAATACAATATCGCATAAGAGAAACAAAAAGTTTCGCAAAATGAGTGACCGAGAGTGGTGAGCAAAATACAAGTTAAGCCTAACAAATCAAAGCTTCTTAAGAAAAAAGAAGATAAACTGCTCAAATTTAGCAACGCGCGAATCGAGAACGAAGACTAAAGAAGAAATTGGCTGACCAAATGGGACCCGCGGGTATCGAAATGGGGAGCGGTTTAAATCGAGATAAAAAAAAGAGCGCGAGAGAAAGAGAAAAGAAAAAAAAAATAAGATGTTCGATGGGCTTTTTATCGAGTGATTTGGTCAAGCGGCTCCCTTCGGAACGATAACGGTCGTCAATAGACGTCTAAGATGTGGAGAAGGGCCCGCGCCTTTCCTTTCTCCCTCCTTAGTCATCACTTTATCTCGCCCTGTTATTTTTCTTCCGTCTATCGGGAAACTTTGTGATTTAATTGAAAAGAGATTCATCGTAACTCCATTCGCGCGGCGCGCTCTTAATCCGCGGTCGGACGAGCTAATCTACCGTCAATCTTGCGGACTGCTCGATTCTCACTGCGAAGGAATTTCCTTAATGAAGAATTTTCGCGGTAGTATGCTGTATATATATCGCGAGTCCACGTGCAATGCTAAACTATTATTCGTCGTATTGACTTTATGTCAGAGCTACTTATTATTTTTAATCCATTCAGCGCGTGACAAAGCAAGGCATCTTGTAATCACACGTGGGAGGGAAAAAAGCTTACTTTATCATCGTCCTCTAGTAAAAAGATTCGTGTCGTGTAACCAATGTTGTCACGAGCGAACTGTCAGAACGAGTGGTACGACGAAAAATCGAGCAGGAGCGCGAGATTCAGTGGGGGCGCGAAAAAGAAATTTTTCCTTGAAGGGTACGGTCGAAGACGGGGGCGGTTGGAGGAGGAGGTAGTCTCTTCTATTGTTTAACTTGATAAATGAAGTAGTCGGGCGCTCGGAAGCTCAATGCCGCCTGCCCGATACACAATGCAATGGCGGCGATATATTGTTCCGAGTTAATTCAATGTCGGAAACTCGCTCTGCCGCGCACAGGTAGCAGACGTACAATATATAGACGCGTGGTGAGTTAAATATACAATATATTTAGTCGAAACTGCCCGCCGTGCGGCCAATGCGCCCCCTTTTCGCGCTTCCTCGCTGAATTGTGCGAGTCCACATTTTCTCGACTGCCATCACTCAATATTATCGCCGTTACTGAGAAGGGTAATTTTTTTCCACGCACTGAGAGAAGTATGTGGCATTTGCGACTATAATTGCATAGTAAAATAATTATAGTTAAGAATATCATTTTTGTAGTAATTACCATAATATTGTTAATAATGATTATATGCCCATAGTGATGCCAATTATGGTTACTATTACATTATTTTATAGTACAATTTGCTAAATTAATATCTCGTTTTGGTTAATAACAATCATATTATAAGTTGCATAGGCTAAATTATGATTATGACGACTTTAACAAAATATTAAACTAATCATAATTTATATCATGTATTACAGATTCAAACTGAGTGATTTAGCACCACATCAATACTATGGCAATAGCATAGTGATATGTGCAGAAGCTATCGATAGTGATCCATTAAGATGAAAAATTAAAGACTACAAAGCGCAGGGAGAGTCAATTGACAAATTAACCAGACGAAATATGGTGTACACTCTCAAGGTAGACACAAACAAATCAAGATAATGGCGGATATTTCACATGGCAATGCCAACCGGTATCTGTCTCGTGTAAGTCCCGGGAGATTCGAGCATGTGCGTCCATCGTTCGTATCGATAGAGAGACGAGTCGCCTATCCGTCTTTATTTGTCTTGTCCCTATCGCGCATTTTTCTTTACTGCGCCAGAAACTTTTCCGTCAATTTTTGAAAGTTTCTATGTGTACGTTGTGCGTTGTGGAAACTGATAGAGAATTAGAATAAAGTGATACTGGGTCCCAAAAAAAACATTCGTAAAAGGGAAAAAAAAAATTATAAAAAACGGAATACGAAGAAGAAAAAGTGCTCCATCACCGAAGTAACACATCTCCATAAAGGAAAAACAGGGCTTTTTTTTCTCGATTCTGCAACGCGTAACGAAAAAAATGGAGGGTTTTTCGAGAGAAAATTAAACTTCGTTTGAAAACTCATCGGCACAAAGAGCATTTAACGCAGAGAGAAAAAAAAGTGGTAACTGATGGCATGCTATATAAATTTCATCGGTTTAATTGCAAACCAGTTGCCAATATTAAATGTTCTATTATTGGAGAAAGTAATGAAATTATCGCGGGACAATTCTTTCGCCGTATTTTAATTCCGTTAATGCTTTATTATTTATTAACGCATTTATACAAAGAGTATTCGAAAAGTGTGCCCCGATGTTGTATATATTTTAATTTACAAAGTTTTTTCCGTGCAACGTGTTTTTGTCTAAAAAAGATGCAACGGGTAAGCCGGTTTTTCAAGGTTTATTCATGTTACATAACTATTAATACCGTTACTTTAATGCAAGGTTTTACTCCCTTAGGGTTTAAAATAAACGAGTTTTTGCTCCGTAAAATAATTCATTACATTTTTATACGCGAATAAGTACGGAAGGATTGTTTTGAACATTGCGACATTGATAGACATCCGTATCAATTGAAATCCGTATCAGCGCTCGAAGATTCGTGTGTCTATTGGCATGAGGACTTCCATTAACGGCCACACGTGCGACGAATCAATATTAATATTAGCTTCATATGTACATACATACAGGATGTCCCAGATCTAGCAGGCCACCTTTTTTAAATATTCTTGGACAAATATAGAATCAGTTTTTAAACAAAAAATATCGAGACCTCGATTGCTTTTAACTCGTTGAAAGAGTCCTCGAAAATTAAACTTTAAAGATGCAAGCGGGTTTAATAAAAATTTATATTACTTTATTGAATTTGTAATTTGAAATGAATTACATGATAATTAATGCTGAAAACCGGAAACTTGTGAGATAATGAATTCTCTCGATATCTTTCGTTGAAGAAAAATCGATTGAGTTCCAAGTTGTTCGTGGGTGAAGAACAGATCGCTAGATCTGCGACATACTGTACATTGGGAACGTTTACTAGCTGTTAGTGCACGTCGTTCGAAAATGGAATTGAATAGAGTAATGTGCACGCTCGAACAATATCCCCTCCCTGTCGACATAACGTATTGTACGTTCGCCTAGATAATGAGACGTCACGGTCAGTCCGATGCGGCCGTTATTTATAATCCACAATTGATTCTACACACTCTCCTTTCTCTATTCAATCCGCTGCACAATGTAGTACGTGTGCCCTCATGCATAACGTGTTAAACCACGTGTACATCGGAGAATGATGAGTGATAAGCGACATGTGTTGTGAACAGTGAAGATAAGCTCATGCGTTAAACAAACTCAAGCACATGTAAATTTAATGAGTTTACGCAAACATTATCCAGTATGTTTCACATTTATTAGATCAGTGGCAGAATGTTAAGCGAATCATATCAATCGATCTCTTCGAAAGAACAAAGTATCGAAAAAAGATTTGACATTTTTCTATATTTCCGATATTATATATTTACGGAATTTATTTTTAAATTTGAAAGTCTGTTAAAGTCAGCTTATAATCTAAGCTTTAAATTTTTATTCGTGCAATCGAGTTTTTACATGTTGACGTAAAAAACGTATTATCCCGATACAAAAATAATTGTATTTTAAATCCGTTTCGCGTTACAAGAATGTTTACTATTCAAAATAAGATGATCGCACATGAGGGTAGGAAAACCTATTGCCTCAACTCGTAAATCCGTTTGGGATCCCTTCCGTGCGAAAGATAGCCCCAAGATACATCAAGGATTTCGTCTTGAATTTTGCACGCGCTCGGGGCACGCGGCTCCCCGCTTCGATAATATAAACAGCATCCGCTTTCAGCGAAAGATTACGCCGCAAGAGAAAACACGGCGAGCTTGAATATGCTAGCTGTGCAATGTGAAAAATAAATAAAACCAATTTGCTGATATTCCTAAGAAAATATTAGTCAGAATTCTAATTATTCGAATTATCAAAGATTTTATCACAGTAATTTAGCAAATTTTACACATTAAATTATTTTCAGGTAAATATTTTGCGGAATAAAAATTCCGAAATATTCAATCGGTTTGTAAACTATACTTTCGGTACATCATGCTGTGAAGCTTTAGGAATAATAGAAAACCGCAAGCTTTTTGTTTGCAGAATCTGCCATGCGCAGCAAAATATTTGTGGGAAAAGATAATATCATTTGGACCATTCGCGTATTGCGTTACGGTTATGTATCCGCGATACAGTTTGCCGATTCGTCGTTTAGCTCTCGATCCTGTTTTGTTGCCGGTGAGAAATAAAAACGACCGTTGTAACGCGGCGGGCAAGCGGGCGGGGATGGAGTGGTACGTATTGTGGAAAAGTTCGTAAAAAAAAAAACCGTGAGCGATATTACGACGTGTCCGCCGAGGCGGACGTATAATTTCCGGCCTGACGTTGAATCCTCGTCAACGTATGCTCCATACACGTCCATTCCACTGTCGCTGCCCGACGTGTGTCCCATCGTCTCTTTCGCGAGGCAGTTTGTTTGCGTTAAGCCGCGTATACGTCTAACGAATGGATGAACAAACCTGAACATACCATCAGGAAATCAAACCGAGAACAGAGCTTTCTCTCCGACTCCGAAACACGCGCGATATTTTTCTTTTAATTTTTTTTTCTCTCCTCATTCTAAATATCGCACATTTATACTTAAATCTTGCAAAAATTTCTGAAGCGTAAAACGCGAAAAATTCTTCAAATACACCTGAGTTCATTCTCACGCTTGTCATTGTCTGATGCGCGGAAGAACATGCACAGAACGTGCAGTGGAATGTATTTTTTCAAAACAACAGCCGTATTAACTGTCGTCCGCGGGAGCTTGTTTCGCTAAATGATTGATGCGGTACATTTTGAAGAGACAAGAAACAAGCCGGCACCGCGAGCAACGCGATGCGTCTATGTGCCTTATCTAAGGTGACGGCGTTAAATCGGCGCGCATGGTTGCGCATACTAAACAGTCGGCGAGATATATATTTTGATTCCCCCCGCTACGCACTTAAGCTTTGCATAATTTGTTTAACATATGCCGCGTATATCGGATAAAATGCCCGGACAGGATTCGTTAACCATCGACCCTTGGCCACGAATGGCGAACACAGCGCGATTAAACAAGATAAACGATGTACATACTTCTTATCGCGTCTTCTTGTTGGAGCTATCATTAATCACTGCACTACTTCCAAACTTCATCTTTTAATACTGTTCAGGAACAGTGGAATAATAATTAACTCTTTAGCTGCCGTATACATATACTTTAAATAAGTAAATACGTAAATATCTTAAATAAATAGACTTTGATAATTTAAATAATCATTTATATTATTTCATTTCATAAAAAAAGAGAGCTATTACAATCTTGATTTTCCTATGCTACAATTTTTTATTCTAGTTATACTCCAGAATGTTATGGTAATTATATTTTATTTATCGATAATTTTAAGAAGCTATTGCAGCTAAAAAGTTAATTCATACGGAAAAAAACAAGTATAAACTTACCTTTTCTCGGAGCATGTCCCTCACTCTGGTCGCTTGACTCCTACTCCTGTGCAGCTCCAATTGTAACTCCAAGCACCTCTCCTGCCAGTTAAGCTCCTCTACTGTCGTATAACCATCGAAGCTCTTGGAGCTGCCATAAGTGGGTCTAACATCTAGCTTCTCCCTCTTTAGGTCGACGTTACCACCGGTGGCTCTAGGATCGACGAACAATCTGCCCGTCTCGTATATTCGTGAAACTGGCGGTTGCTCCGACGGTTGTCTGCTAGAGAACGAGAACGCCCTGTCGAAGTGGCCTCTACCGCTGGAAGGCCCCGGGTCATAGTTCGTTCTTCCTCTGAAGAGAGGACTACCTGGTTCTTTTCCGATGTCATAACTCAGGTCGGACTGAACCGGGGTAACAAACGTTCTTTTATCCGCATACTCCACATGACCGCTCGATTCGGATGTGAAGTCGTACGGACTGCACTTGGGTTTTTCGCGGAGTTCGATGTAACCGGCGCTTCTAGCACTCTCGGCGAAGCTCTTGTCTTTGTGGAAGAATAGATTCGGCACGTTGACGTAGGGCGAGTCTCTCGCGTGCACCACTGCCGACGGTGCGCCGCTGTCGGCGATGTTTCCCGCATTGTTGTTATTATTGTTGTTATTAATGTTCGCGGAAACGTTGGTGGAGGTACTGACGGTGCTGATGACAGTGGCGGTGGCGGCGCCGACATGCCTAGGCCTTGGTGGTGGTGTTGGAGCCTGTCGAAACTGTCGTGGCCACAATCGCGGGCTATCGGATCCGACATTGGAGCTGCTGGCCGTCCCGGTGCCGCTCGGACCCGCTCCGCGAGATGATGACGAAACACCGGCGGCGACGGTACCTGCGGCGATTGGGCCCGATTGACCGGCGGCGACGGGCCCGCCACTCGCGTCTTGCACGCGCACACCCAACCGCGGGCTGCACGGCGCCGAGCTGGAGCCGAAGTCGCTGGCGAGCCGCGTGATCGGATCGAGAATCTGCGAGAGACGGCGAGCCGACGACGAGCCGCGTGTCTCGTCCATCGTCCTTGGTGCTTCGTCGTTGCTCGTCGACCTTTATAATGACACCACTTCCTGCCCGCCGACTTCTGTTTCCCACCGAAGAATCCTCAGTGCATCTGGCAGTCCGTGCTTATGTTTCTTCCCTCCTCGGGTTATCGCGTTCTTCCTGCGAGGGATCGACTCGATACCGATCGGGGAGTAAGGGCTGCTCATCCTCGCCATTTCGTTACTTCACACGCTCGTATGGTCATCGTCAATCGCGACATCGGTCTCGGGCTTGCGCTGCGACCTAAGCAAAGATTTCTTTTTAGAAAAATATTATAGAATCTTACGAGTGATAAAGTACAAAGGGATGATAACGTTATCGCAGATATGGCTCCACCCGAACGCGATGGGAGCACCCATTTATTATATAAAGTGTTGCTGGGATATCGTAGTCTCTATCTTGTCAACTGATATATTTTCTGATCGCATCTATAGATTACAATGTTACACAACAAGCTTTTCGCACTATACATTATACATATAATTTGAGAGTATGATAAAGTTGTAATATTAGTATGATTAATGATTCAATGAGGAAAAAGCGAAAATATTTGCTTAGATTTCTTGCTGCTTCGTTATCGTAAATATTTTATTGGCAAGATACGGCCCCAAAGTTGTCTGTCGTCGAGCGTTTCCGACGTTTCGGCGACAGAGACAAGAAAAATGCGACGCGGAAAGATGGCACGCAGGGCTGCAAAGTTTATTTTAAGGTCGACGTTAAAAGGAGCCAAATGAAAAACCGGATGGAGGGAGTGGATGAGCACAACCCGTCTCGTTCTGCAATTACTACACGGACGACGGGTCGGCTCGTGAAAAATTCCAGCCTTTGCGACCTGCCCCTCAGGAAGTAGATGACGAGCACAAAGGAAACTGAACTTAACGCAAATGAAAAAAAGAAACGACTGCTGTGTGAAAAAATAAAAATCTCGAGGATAATTACGTTTGAAAATAATCTCTGAATACATTTGGAAAAACTAAAAGAAACACTGAAACATGAAAGAAACATTGAAAAACTTTTATTAGAGACTTATTCAGATTCTGACTTAATTGTGAGATATTTTAAATAACTTCTATTAAATAACTTCTATTCTAATTATAAAGAGAAAAATTATTTTCTCAATGCTTTTCTCACTGTTCAAAAAATTATTTCAGTGGGTTAATTCGTTGCTCGAGAGAGACGTAAATCAATGACAAATATTAACTTTTTTTCTGGGGAATTACGATATGCTGTTGGCTATGTAATACGAGTCGTGACTCGCGAGTCGTGACATGTGACATATATGTGACACGCTGTGAATTAGCTTTAAACGGTCGTGAGGTCATCCAATCTCTTCTCTCAAACTTGCCGTTAATTTACCGGACGATCTCTTCTTTATGCCATTTATATTAATATGGTTTTTGACAGAATGGACACATTTCTATGATTCATAATGTCTGTATAATGTCAGATTAACATACAATTTTCCAAAGGATGTACAAATTTTATCAGGAAGAAAGTTTTTCTGATACATAACCAAAACCACGTAACAAATGTGCAAATAAAAGAGAGTGACTAACATAAATGTCTGTTTTGTATTTTATGACCAATTTGAAGTCGATTTAAAAAAAATAAAAACATGGATATCAATTGACTTTAATAATTTTAAAATATTTAAAAATAATTTAAAGAGTTATTGCGAATTAAGCTTTATATATGCAAGCAGACGATAACACTTTCCGTTCAATTTAATTTCAAGTAGTTCTTTGTCTAAGAATTTCATCATAAAGTTTAATCATAAATATAAGAAAACATTAAAGATTTATGAAGTTGGGAATTCATAACAAGTAACATACGTTTGTTAAAGAAAATTCAGATTGATCAAAGAATTCGTAGCCATGAAGAGTGTTAAGTCTAGATATACCCTGTACGTAGACGATGCTCGACCTCCGGTCCCCCGCAGTGTCCATGAATAAATTTCAAATTAACTTTCGAACGATTTCCGCGTTATACGAGGCGCGACGGAAGCCCTCCGCAATCTCGGAGGCTCTTACGAGGAGGCAGCCTTTATATCACCGAGGGCTCGCTCGCATACTCACTCTCTAAGTAAAGCCTCGTCGGAGACTACGAGGAAGACTTTCATCGACGGCGCTGATCGTAAAAGTATCGCGATATTCAAAAATCCGAGGGCTTGCACGGAATATCAAGTTGTAAGACGCGAGAAAGGTGAAATCTAAAAAATCCAATTGCGAACAAGATATTGAGATATGAATCCCTCTTTCTGAATTTATTAAACGCGACAGTATTAAAACCGACGTTTAAAAGCTACAAAGATATCTTTCAATCAAGTCTTGATTAACATTTTGATTAACGTAAATAAACTTGTTTTCGCCGGAGAGGCGAAAAAATTGTGTTGTGCAATGTGCAATTCTCTTGCACAGAAACGCTGCAGGAAATTAAAAGCCAGAGAAGCATTAAATATGCGCATTAAATTCTGGTAAAGAATTTTTCTGTTTACGAATGGATGTATAATATGCGTAAAAAAAAAAAATATATATATATATCCTCGTGTATTTAAAACAGATGATCCTTCACCGAAATCTAGGCGCGTACGGCACATTTTTAAAAAGATTGCAAAACAAGAGCTAATTAATAGCTAGTGCAAATTGAAAATACACAACCCATCAGTTAATCAACTAAATTTGAACGGTGCAATATTAATAGAAGTTAAATAGGAAATATTCAGTCTAATTATACGTACGAAATAATTTAATTACCGTCGACAATTTAGATAGAAACTTATTCACGTGTGGAACAGATTCGTTTTATCATAATTACATCGTGTTATATATCACGATAACACTGATCGCGGGGGGATGGAACGCGGAGGGCGGACATTGGGACGTGTTTTCCACACAGGGGTATACCGCAACTGTAACGGCAGTCAATCGTCGTTGTTAGAACGCTGTTTTGTCATTGCGTAACTAGCGGCGGTCACGAAGCAAGCGGCAGTCGTGGGCCGGCCGGTCGGCCGATCGGCCAGCGCACCGCGCTCGCATTTTGCATAAATTACGCGTTCCTCTGTCCGGCTTGGTCGCGTGATCGCGCGACGTTGTTGTCGAAATGACGCTGCCGCGGGGCGGGCTGCCGCCGCAGGCGCGGTAAAACAAATAGGCCGGCGGCACGTGAAACGTATGGTGTACGAGAGACGTTCCCGCGAACGGGAGCGTGCCGTCGGTCCCGGCTACCTCGCGACAAATTTTATTCCCTCCCCGCTCGCGCTCGCGGCCGATATTGGCGGCATCGATTTACGTCCGTATATACTGTCCAGTTTTTCCCTCTTGTCAAACCTCCGCGTATTGCGTTGGATTACGTTTACGAGTATTCGGAGTACATTGATTTATCGGATCGTTGCGTGAGCGTGAAACGTCGCCAAGTTTCAGCTTTCCCGTACGCTCTTGCAAGTACCTTCGATTCAGAGAGGTGCTATTTTAGTGTATTATAAATTGTCCCGGTGACACGATTCCAAAGCTGTAAATCGTTGGAAAGAGACGGAAAATTGGAAGAAACTCATCTAGTACCTCATAATAGAATTATAGACAACAGTTGTGAAAATAGTTTGTGACATAAATTCTAGAGATAGCGACACGATAGAATAAAAATAAATATCAGCAAAATTTAACACGATTTGTGTGCGATATAACGGCGAAAACAGTTTGAGTTACGTTTCAAAACTTCCTCTCCGAGAAAATTTTACTAAAAAGCCTATATCATCCGTAACATAAATTATAGCGTTTTGGTCAAATTTTCCTCGGAGAGGAAATTTTGGAATGTAATCTTGATATTGTAAGTCTCTCGTAATAAATAGCTAAAGGCCATCACACATACTTTCCGTAACCGTAATCGTAAGAAAGCAACACGATTGGTCGATTCGGTCGGTTACGGTTACGGAAATATATACGTGATGGCCTCAAGTGACATGTAAACAGGTAAAGCCTAATAACATAGAAATAGATCAAGATAAGGTGAGGGCGCAGGTGTCAGGGAAGAATAAATATACCCGAATAGGAGATGAGTATCGATACTTCTTGGAAGTGAGTCGAAGAGAGCAGAGTGCGAATGATAAAAAAATAAGAACACTGGTGGCGAAAGAAAGTTGTCGATTCGCGTGTGGATTAATTAGTAAGTCTAAAGATAAATGTTTGTATAATAAATTCAATTGTTAAACTCAACAACGCACAACGTTCGGCATGAATTATGCCCTTATCCTACGATATTTTCATAATTGATTATATAGACTGCGTTTCGATATTGACTGCCAGTACCGAAAATCTATAGTTTACATTACGTTACATTATAGATTTTCAGTACTGCCAGTAAATATCGAAACGTAGCTTTTGAATCGTCCACTTTAGCATTTAGCATTTCCTTGCTGCAGTTTCCAATTGTAAAACGTCTGACGTTTCCTCTTTTCTACCCTTTCGCGCGAAGCGTTCGCTCAATGATAACAATCTCCTACGATATCGCACTTCGAATATAGAACACCCATGATGTTTACCCTCGCGCGCGAGCCGTTAGACAATCGCGGCTCGTCACGGCAATTCTTATCGCAAGCCGACGTCGTCGTTGACCGTGTTAACGCTCGCCGTCGCCGAGGCCAGCTGTTGCAAAAGATACCGCTGATTCACGCCAGGTCCGCGATATTTATGCTCGAAAATCGGTGTCGCGACACCGGGCGGCGTGACGTCGATACGACGCGCGGCGGCGCGGCTCGGCGCGGCTCGGCGCGACGCGTTCGATTCCGCGAACCGCTCGTAAATTTCTCGCGCGGACGTTCGTTAAAGGGAACCCGAGAAGTTTCGTCCGTGAGAGACAGGGAACGCGAGGGAGACGAAAGAGAAAACGCCATACTCTGTGCGCGAGAGGCGCGGACAAAAGATGAATTCGAGACCGATGACCTTTCTCCCTCGAGGGAGAGAAGACACGAGAAAGAGAGAGAGAAGGAGGGGGAAGGGGGGGAGAGAGAAGGAAGGAGACGAGAGGGAAAAGGAGAATAAGAGCGAGACGAGGTGAGGAAAGAGCGTTCGGGAAGACGCCGTTAGTCGATCGAGCGCTCGATGACTGTTTAGCATTCCGCTCTTCGGCGAGGAAACGGGGGCAGAGGGGGGAGAGGGATAACGCGCTTCAGAAATCACCTGGTACGGCGGCGATCGACCGGCGGTGCCAGTTTTCAAACTCGTTTCGTCTCCTCTCCTTTTCCTCCCTTCGTCCCACGTTCCCGTCTACGTCGTCGCCGTTGCCGTCGCCGTCATCGTCGTCGTTGTCGTGCCTCCGCTCTTACGCACTCTTCGTGCTCCCCCACTCTCTCTCTCTCTCTCTCTCTCTCTCTCTTTGTCCACCCTTCGCGCGACTATCCGCGCGAGCGGGCCCGAGAGGATTCGCGCGGAGCAGGCCGCGCGGAGAGGAGTAACGGCGATGACCGAAGGGCCGACCAGCCGGGGAGAATAGTACCGACCGTAGGATGACAGCTCGCGCGCAAGTAGGTCAGGTACCGGAGCGGAGTGAGAGTGAGGCGGGCGGAGGGGAGGGCAGAAGGGGAATAGAGCGGAGTGAGAAGGTAGAGAGAGAGAGAGAGAGAGAGAGAGATCCGTCTCTCTCGCTCTCTCCCGGAGACCCTTTCGCGTCCGCCCCGGTCCCGCGAATAAAGCGCGACGAGTCGCACAACTCACCTTGCTGCGTACGGGGCTGAGGTAATGGCCCGTGACGATTTGAAACGGACGCACTGAACACACTCCATGCCTCCTGTCTCCTCGCCTGTCGAATACCAGCGGCACGAGCACACCGTAATCTCTCTCTCTCTCTCTCTCTCTATACGTGTTTTTTATACATGTACGTATGCGTGCCCGTATATCCCTGCGTGCGTGCGTGCGTGCATGTGCACTGGGCGCGCGGGGAGGGCGGCGGTACGCCTCGGTTTTCGGGAGCTTTCACAATCGGCGGGAGGCGCGCGGACGCGCCGTCACCGGTCGGACGCGAACGGCGGGCATTGACGCGTGCGAAACGCGGACGGTCACGACGCGGAGGCGCGAAAAACAGGAAAAACACGAGAGTGCGACGGGTAGTCGCACGGTAGCACGTCGCGTCGCGAAATACGCGTGCGACTCGGCCGCGCTCGGCCGTGCTCGGCCCGGCTCGCCGCTGCGAGCCGCCGCCACCGCCGCCGTTGCCGCACCGTGGCGACGCCGCGCGCCGACCGCCGGAAGCTCCTTCGAGCGCCGTTCGGCGCGTTGCAACATTAATTGGAATAATCATGAGGCATTATTCGAGGGAGGCGATGCCGTGAGATGCCGTGAGATGAGTTACTGTGCGCCTCGGAAAAGATATTATTTCCAGACCTTCCCATACAGATCGAAAGAAACTTTCAGACTTGTGTAAAGCTCCGTTTGATAAAAATTGCCTATTGAAAGAAATATATGAAATTATATCAGCGTCGGGATTTGAAAATCATTCCTTTTAGAGATGAGAATGTAAGGAATAATGTAATAGCTGATGATTCGTCGCGAATAGCGATGTGAACGTACCTAATAATGATTGCGCGTTAATTGCATCTTCCCTGGGCTTCGGTGAGGACACAGTATCGTGCAATGTGCGAGGATTTCGATCGATTCAGCGCATAGAGATAGAGTGCTGATATATCGAAATCACGACACTGGCGTGCAACAGCGGGTGTACGCGATTGTTCTCGTTATCGCGAGTACTTTGCTGAACATGTTTGATAATTCGTTGCACGCGAGATTCGCTATTAAATAGAAATAATCGCGAGAAACATGCAACGCGTCGAACAAGAATCCGTGATTCGTTGTAATCATTCCATAACTGACTCCGATTTGGAAAGCGATACTTCGAGATTCGCAATATCGAACGATATTCTCGAAGTATCGAAACGTTTAAAGTGTAAGCTAATGGCATATTTCGCATCGTAATTAAGTGGGCTCCTTTTGACTGCACTTTGTATAAAATATGTAAATTTAATTGTAGAGAAAAAAATGAAAAGTGCAGGTAAAACAGAAAAAGTTACCAATAGCGTAAAATTTTTTTCTTATAAATTAACGAAATAATTATTATAAAAAGCAATGAACCAATCACGATATGATGATTATTTAACTTAATTAAAAAAATAAAATTCGAAATATTATAGTAATTATTAGAATAATGTATTAATTGTAATAATTTGTTCATGTAGTATAATTTTTAATATTAAAAAATTATAATATTAAAGCTGGTAATAGAAATAAAATTCGAAACTTAGTCAACGTTTAATCATTAATAGAGAATATTTAAAAAATCTGTAGACTTT
>VBVR01004280.1:0-14857 GCA_011638315.1 Tetramorium parvispinum
ATGTACATGCAAAATAGTAAATAGATCAGTGATTGTGTACAAACGTGGTTCGATTCGTGGTTCATAGTTCATTTTTGCGCGTATTTTAATCCTGCAAAAGGATTTTGTATTCTGTAAAGCCAATTTGATAATTTATAACACTGGATTCTAATAATGATAATAAATATATTGTATAATCTTATAGACACATATACACATAAACAGTATTGTGTGTCCGATTATACATTGAATTAATTGCGTAAACAGATAACACATATCTTTTATTTGCACACTGAAAATACAATTTTGTTGTATGAATTAAAGATTTTTTGAACGTATCCAAACAAGAGATTTACTTGATTCAATTAAATTTTAACAAAATGGGGCTCTTATTATGTACCTTATTATGTAACAAAATTTGGTTAAATTAACTAAATCTCTTGTTTGGATATGTTCAAACAAATCTTTAGTTCGTACAACAAAATCGTATTTTCAGTGCATATAAAAAGAAGACATGGAATTATTTAAATGTTTAAATTATCTAGCGCAAAGATACACGAGACTCAGCCAAGAAGAAACGTGAAAAGGGGGCTAATATTTTTGCATAAAAAATTTATAAGAAATTACATTGCAAAATTCTGTTCTGAAAATCTTGGTCAATTTTTTAGGCATGCAATTATAATGTAGAGATGTACGAAATTTTGAATATGAATTCGATTTGAATCTAAACTGTTCAAAATTTCAAATCTCGACAGTTTGAATATATTGTCAATCATATTCAATATTGTCAATTTTATAAAATCATATTTCCCGTATTAGTAAGGAAAACAGTACGTTCATGTTAATAGAATACATTTATATAATTTTTCCACTACAAATTCTCTTATCTGCCCTAATAGAAAAGTACTGTGCAGTAATAAATTGGTCAGTAATTAATTATTATTGCTTAGTAATTTTATTACTTCACAATAAAATTACTAAATAATAATGATTTATTACTGGCCAATTTATTATTGCACAGTAATACTTTTCTGTAGACTCGATTTAGTTGGATTCGCTTCGATTCGGATGAAATTTTCTCGACAATAATTGGTTTCGTTTCGACATAAAAATCCTTGGTTCGCATCTCTACAACGTCGTTTGTGCTTTCAGTTCGACGGTAGTTTGGAACGTCTGGCGAAAGAGTCGGACATGCTGAAGCAGGCGTACGGGCACTTCTTCGACCTGACCATCGTGAACAACGACCTCGACGAGACGATCGCCCAGTTGGAGGCCGCGATCGAGCGCGTCCACACGACGCCCCAATGGGTGCCCGTCTCTTGGGTCTACTGACAGCGGTCTTCGCCGATTCGTCATATCGTCACCACGGACTGCAACGGCTCATCGAGGATGAAGCAGTGATCCGTGGTGCCATGACGATCATCGTACCACGGTCGACCCTCCCGTCGCGAAAATTCGACGCCGACAGCCACCGGCGTCCAGCAGGAATACGCCGCAGGCAGCCATGTAGGACGTATCCAACGTACCAGCAGCAAGCACACCCGCCGCCGATCGGCTCGACGGTGAAGACGATCCAAGTGCGTGACTATACGATGGCCGTGTGTTCATGAAATTCTTTCCATCGCTGTGTAATCGTTATTACCAGTCGCGGGACACGAGGGGAGACCAGCGACGTGTCGTAGACGTCCTGAACGTCAATGAGCATCGTCCAACCCGTCGCAATCGGTACGCGTCGTCAACGGCACGACGAAGATCAGGTGACGGCATTAACGCGTCGTCACGTGCGTCTAGAAACGGACGCTTTTTCGCGGACCACCAACACACACACACACACTCTCTCTCTCTCTCTCTCTCTCTCTCTTTCCCTCCTGCATCTCCTTCTTCCTCTCTGTTCCGTCTTCCTCCTCCTCCTCCTCCTCCTCCTCCGAAATTTCCAAAGATTTAAAGACAAGGAGCAACACCGATCAGCTGGGACTTCTTCTTGAACTGAGACTGTTGAACGAACGTGTGTCTTTCCCTTCTACTCCGCGCAGTCTGCCGCTTCTCTCGACACATTCCTGGCACCGTTTCGGCGGATTCACCCATGAATTTCTCCACGGTTTCACGCACTCAAGGCAATCGCGTTTACGGCGCGTAACTATGTGCAGTGATACGGCAACGCGATAACGAGGGCATCAAGGAATCGTCGCGCAGAAACGTGGAGAACCAACTGAGAAACAGTAGCCGTTCCATACTTCGCGCATCGGACATCGGACACCGAACGGCTGCGCCCTCGTACCCTTTACCTGCGGAATCTATCGACTTTTTCCGTAAACTGTAATTGCCTCCTATCGTACTTTATCGTAATTACTTAACGAAAAAGAACCTAGAGGATCGTGCGGCACGGCAGTGCCCATAGATACACACGTGTGCGCGTATACACATGTATGCATTTATAGATATATGCGTGTGTATATGTACAGCAAGAGGCGCGAGGGTCCCGTCGCAATAATCGAAACCCATGTTTCTCTGATCGTTCAGCCAAAGGGAGAAAGGAGAAAGGGTTGTAGGAAACTGGTGTGCTGCCGGCCGTCCGTCATTTAACTGTAACTTTAAGCAGTAGAGAACTTCGCCGGTTTCGTCTAGTACTTCTGCTAATATCTAACGAGTGTTCATCTCTCGTCGCGGCGTTCACCCCTGCCGCGACGAATCTATTTCGCGTATGCGCGAGCGCTTCTTTCGCCTTTTGTATAATCTTATCTTCCCCGGTCGATTCTCATTTCTTTTTCTGTTTTCCTCGCTCTCAATCTCTCCCTCTTTTCCACTCTTTCTATCTCTCGCTCTAATCGCCGAGCTTCTCTCACTACTTTCTACTTTTGACAATCGAGACCGCCGTCGGGAGCGAGACGGTCCACTCGCTCGCTCGGCCGTGCACTCGCCCACACCGCCCACCCCCGTTCATCGTTATCGTTGTTCCATCGAGACATCCCCCGTCCACAGACTCAAACGCTCGCCGATGCGATGCGCCGCATCGGCCGATGATCTCATATATCTCCTGTACACACAAAACGCATGAAGCCGTACCGCACATCCCCGGACGAATGCACGGACGGCGGATACCGATCAGTGAGAATTATACAAGTGCTCGTTCGAAAGTACTTGTAATGCGATTATTAAGTTCGTACAAGCATACACATACTCATACAGGTACACATGCAACATGCACACACACACATTACACACACACACACACACACACGCAGATGGGCACACGTCAAAACTATAATGTCACTCGGTTCGTATTACTTACACCCTCGTACAAAAGCGCATAATCGAATGACGAAGTAACAAAAAAAAAACGCGGATTTACTATAGGATATTTATAAAACGTAAATTTCAGATAAATAGATAGTCTACCAGCTATATGAAATAATAATGAGGACAAAACACGTCTCTCCAGTAGAGAGATACACTCGTGCACCGAAAACGCATCCCCCACACGTACACGCAGCCACGTCCACTCTCACACAACCCACTTACTTACACAGCACACAACACACATACACATGCGCACATACATAGGCACGCAATCGCATGCGCGCGAGTGCAGGTTTATAATATACAGATTTAACAACTAGGTAATTAATTTACAAATGATTAAAAAAAAGATTAAATGTATGACTAATTAATATTAAAGAATTACTAGGAGACTAATAGGTGATATGCATATGCCCGTAGAACGAAGGAATGAATGCGTGTGTACATGCGGGCGCGGTGTGACAGTTTAACGTTGATAACGTGTTGGCGTTTATCACGAATCTGTTTGAGCTTTGGCTTCATCGGTCGGTCTGTCTGTCTGTCTGTCTGTCTCTTTCTCGGTCACCGCAACGATCTCGAAACATATAAGCGAATTTACGGGCTCGTGCATTACTCCCCCACAATGCGTTCTTCCTATTCCGCGCAACCACGACGGGACGACACGAGCCGATCGCCGTGGCAGAAGCGCGCCTGATTATTATATATTTCAGAAACGCATACAAACGAAAGGGGAGAGTCACGATGCCGTCACGCAGTGTCACATTTGCGTGGACCAGTGATTCTAATCATCGGACAGACTCGATTTTTCACTGAAGCCAGACGTGAATTTGCCGAGTAATGAGGATGCTCGCGCGAGGAAAAAAAAAAGGATTGCCCGTTGGTGTGATAGCGTTCGTATGCGTAAAAAACATTGCGAAAGCGCGAGGAGCATGAGTCACAAGTGATTTTGTAATATTTCTTATAAGTTGTAGCTGCCATATCCAGTAATTAAGTACTAGGTGCGTTGAGTGATAATCTGATAACGACTGTTATGCTAATGATAATGATGATGATGATATGATGATAATGAAGATGATGATAAAGATGATGATGATGATGATGATGATGAAGATGGTGGTGATCGTGATGACCGTACGTGCTGCCGCACGTGTGTCTCCGTTAATTTGGATGAATTGTGCTAAGATATTGAGAGAGACGACGGGTCTAAAGAAAACAATAACAAGTTCATTACAATTATGTAATTATAAATAAGAGGAAGAGACGAAGAGTATTATAACACGTTGTTAATTGAATTAATAAAATTAGCCCAAAGTAAAGGAGAGATGTTTGATTTGTGCGAAATTTATTGGCGTCTATGTTTTCGTTTCAACGGATGTCTTCTGCTGGTATGGCTTCTTTTAACTGACGTCAGTGCCGGTATGAGCAGATCTTCCGAATTGTCCGTCTTATTACACTGCTTTTGGTCCATAGAGAACATGTACTCCAAGTCAATGTCATATCTGTGTATTAAAAATTTTATTTTTAATGTTTTCGAAAAATAACATCTGCTTTTTCATTAAAGTTTTTAAATATTTATTTCTTATAAAACAAGTATCTTTATCGTATATAGAAATTTAATCAAGTTTGGAAGAAATTATTAAATTTGATTTTTTTATAAGCGCTTCTTTGAGACGTCATTAATAAAAATCTCAAAAATAAATTTTTCGAATTAATCTAAATTGTATTTGCATCTTGTATTTTGAAATTACATATAAATAATTATAAAAATTATTTTTTTTAAGATTATTTTTTTGCAAGAAGTGTGATTTTAACAAGTTTTGACGAAGCAATTTTATTCGAATTTTTTTCTACAATTTTAATCAAAATAATATTAAGACAAATGTATGTATATACCTACCTAGGCAGTTTCTCTCGAAGATAAGAGATGACGTTTGCCCCGAGGCTCGCTTCACGGCTCATGATGAAGCTAGATAGATATCGTGGGCTTTTGCTCTTTTCAGCACAATGCATTAGTAACGCCCATGATTTATAATCCGAATCTAACACATACGTATTATACACTCCTTCATCTGAAAAATATCAAAAAACCATAAAATAATATCACAAAATAATTCTTCAAAAATTGTTATTTATATTTCTAATAAATTAAAGAAATTGTGTTATAATTTGATCTTAATCTTTTCTAATCTTCTGTTACTTCAGAAAGAATATTATTATATAAGAATATCATTTTCTCGTATTTTTATAGTTATAACATATTTCTCTTGAAATATAAATTTCTTTAGTTTATCCACCACAATTTTCTCATGTATATCGCTTTGTTTTCCCCAATTTACAACTGCTGCAATAAAGGAAACTGATTTAAGATTAAACCTGCATGCTAGCGAATGCTGCAATAATGAAACCGAGATTCCATGTATCGTCCGGAACTTGGAGTTGACAACTCGGCGAATCGAGCGCAGAAGTCAGAAACCGGAATTACTTTCTCATTCGAGAGACGTAGCTCGTTTCCGCAGGTGTTTGGCCAGTCGTAAAGTTGTACCGTCTAGTGATGCAGCCGGGAAGCAACCGAACTATAAACGGAGTTGGGCGAGTTGGAACCGCGAGTTCTTGCTCGATGTACACAACTCGGCCATGCCATCGATTCACTACACGGAACTTACATCTGTCCGTCGGCTAACTGGCAATTTTCATGATTCTGCATGGCGTTTAATGCAGGGAAACGGAATTGTTCCTTGTTCGAGTTGAATGGAGTTTTGCAAGGACAGAACGCTTCTACTGCAGACAATTATATTCACGGGTATGTATGTACATTTCACGTCGGATGTACACTTGCATTGTCAGACAGTCATAAATTAGAAATAATTCTTTTAATAATATATAATATAATAATAATATTGATCGAAATGTTCCATTTGTGGCGAGATGAGAAGATTAGCGGGCAAGTTTATCGTCTTCAGTCACCAATAACTTCTCTTTAATTATAAGCATATTGGTGTATACGTCTTATTCCCAGACTAACACAATTATCGAGATTGCTGGGAGCAATTAATTGCCATACATCTCACCGTTGACACGCCGAACGCGTTTAGGACAAATCAATAGTGCACTTCGGACTGGTATAGTGCTCGTTTGCAACGCGCTACAGAGATACGAGTGGACACTTTATGTCAACAGTATTAATCGGATACGGTACCCCTATTGAAGCTAATTCACCCACACCGCGAGATCATTTGTAAAGATCGTTCCGAAAATGTATCACATGTGATACGTTCCTTTTCGGAAAAAGAAAAAGCGAGAACTCACGTTTCCCAACTCACAAATCAATCTCGACAGTTATATTAATAGAGCCGATCCGTATGTACAACATACACACGAAAAGATTTCGAGATATCGTCAAGTGATATTCACGGAGAACGAAATACGCTTGTCGGCTTTAAGTGCCCTTTTATATAACGGATAGAACAGGGCGAGAAGTGACAAATCAAGTCCGCGAGCAAACCAAAGCGGAGCCCTTCCTCACTGTTGCGAGTCATTCCCAGCGAAACTGGGATCCCGACCTGACATTCTGGTTCTAATCAAAACTTTGGGTAGGATAGCGTTCACGGAGTATACGGTAAAGTAAACGCGCAAGCGTATAATAAATATTGGTCGATGTCGGCAAAGCGGTATTTTCCGCGTAGAACTGCACGAAGAAGAATATTTTGCTTCAAGTGGCGAAAGATGTTTTTCCATTTGATACTGCTATTTGCTTTAATGCTTTTTTGCTATGTAGGATTCGAGATGTTGTAATAAACTGTGAAACTTTAGAAGGGATGAATTATTAAAGAGGATGAAAATTTGTCATCTTCCTTCAAGGATTCAAAGGATTGTGATACTGATCAAAATATTATTGATCGATTTGTTTTATTTATGTTTGTTATATTATTTGCGAGCGCGTGAAAGCGGATAAAGGGATTAATTTAAGTGAAGCCACTTGTGTGAATTTCACATTTGCTCGAAAAATCCCAATAAAATTGCAAATATTGTATACGTATGTTAAACATGTAACTAAATTATTAACGTAAATTTCCTTTTCAATATTGGCCATACATTTTTTAATATTATCGCTAATTCTTGCATTTCGACGTTGGAGCAATTTTTCGCTATAGAAATTCACGTTTACAGAACGTAGCCGGCAATAACCGGTCATTCAAACGTTTGTGTTTCTCGTTTGTTTATCTGCTAGATGCCAAGCCGCCTGCAACGTATGAAACAAACATTTAATTTTCCTATTTCCTCCGACGACTGAAACGGACACACGTTGTCGCGTACAGAAAAATCAATAACTCCTCTACACTATTTTCGTGTAGAGTTCCTCTAAAGTGTATCGATTTATCAGGATCTACGTGAGCATCGGTGAAGTAAGATGTGGAGTGCAGGCGTCGATATCGCGGACGATTTCGCTCTTCCGCGAGATATTCTCGCCAGCGGTGAAAATCCTCGAGGTGAATCGATCGCCTATCCGACCTTTTTCACCCGGATTTATGCCACGACGAGATTCTTTATTCGGGCACTGGCTACGTCCGACCGACTGTTTCAATCGACTCGCAAAAAAAAAAAATAAAAAATAAAAAACCAAAAGCGGTGTCAATGACCAATTCCATGTAATATGATTCGATGCGTCAGTGGTTAAACGTTAATCCTGTATTCAACAAACCGCAAGAACCACATTATTTACACGATGGCGTCGCGATGCATTGATTTATAATACTGCGATAAAATATTAAACAAATACATTTTTATTAATACCCCGCAATATGTAAAAAAGCTTTTGCGATCGCAATTTTACGTATTACTGCATAAATGCGATATTGTTTTCACAAACATATTGCTTTCACAGTCAATAAAATAATAGAATCAATGCGATTATTTTATATATAATTTTGTGCGTTACAATGATGCGTAATTTTTCATGTTTGGTAGAGAAACGAGTTAATACGATAGAAGATTATTCTTTATTATTATCTCGCGTAAGGCTTTTGTCGAATTCATCATGTTTATCAATTTGACATAAAAACTGATTTAAAAATGTAATCCGAAATTGCTCGCAAAACGTGACTCTGGGGGATGAGAATATATATGGAAAGAAATTTTACATAATCGCGCGAATCGACACTGAAAAGTATCCTTGGAGGATAATATGGAGTAATAAGCGTTCCTATTTGATGCTCTTCGCTATCCTTTTTAAGACTCGATTTTCTAAAGCAGCAAATATGGTTACATATCGCATGTGATATTCTCGACAAACATATCTACAACTTGACATTTCAGTATTTGACGTATGCAAAGCACAGCAAATAAAAAAAATAAGTTATCAATATGAAAAGTTCACGTTGATATTTTTTTTATCTATATATAAAATTGTAACTGTGGGGAGTTCACGAGAAGAAAAAAACCAATTAAATTAGCATATTTTTACATACATATTTTTGTATGTATACTTTATATTTATATTTTAGTATAAAAAAGTGGTAAATAAAAAAACCATTTTTGGCAAACGGTATTTACCGATAAAAATAAAAGAACAATCAAAAACTTTTTCACTTTCTTACAAATTGGCATAAATATATATTTCATACACTATTTAAGCAAAATTTTTCGAAAATTTCTCTGTCATTCAAATAATTGCTTTCGTTATAATTTTACTTCTTCTATATTTAAGGATTACTTAATCAAGACTTGTTTTCGAAAGATTCGATAAGTGGCCACTAGAAATCACTGAAACAGCTCGTAGCTTTGATTTGAGCTCCGCATGTTTTCTCTTTTAATTGTTTTCCTAAAGTAGATTATCGCGATCCTTCAGAGTAGAGGGGTAGAGATTTCCACGGATTGTTTTCTTTCAATTCGGCCTTGCATTTCCGGAGAAAGTTTACTTTCCTCTGTAACACTTCGCGTTAAATCAAACCGAAATAATTTCAAAAGCAAAGTTCGATAAATTGATTATTTCCTATTAAAAGTTGTATCAACAGGAAATTATTAATTATGTACGACATTCTAAATTCTAAATTCATTAGAAATTAAATTTTGACATTTTAAAATTATTTATATATTTGGTATATTGATTTTATGTATATCATTATCAATATTAATTATTTGAACTTCCACTGTTTGCAAGGATTGAATCGATAAGGTTCACGTGGATGTAGATCGGAAAAATTATACTCCTTCCTTTTTCCAGACATTGTTTTCTTAAGAGAAACCTTTCTATTTACTGTATCTACTGCGAATACTGCGGGAACGTGGTACGAAATTTATGTCATCTGTGTCCACGACTTTTGCGTTCTCTCGTAACGAAATTCTATTCTTTTGCGCGATGATACATTTATATCGTATATCTTCCGGAAGAAATGTATAAGATAGGAAATTAAATTTTCTGGCGTACTAGATGGGTTTGAATATTAAAACGGTGCGCTCGCGTGATACATCGACCGGCGAAAGCAGCAATTTGTATTTTATGTCGTAATAACCTGGTGTGTGAAAAATTCGCGCATAGTGCATACGATTTTCGTGGCATCGATTGGCCTTGTACCATAAGTGCGCCCGGCAAATTTCCATTTTTATGGAATCTTAGATGTGAACGATAAAAGAGGCTCTCTATCGCAGTTAGCTAAATGAGTAAAAGATAATAGCGACATGAATTCGTATTATCGAATCAATCGTTTTTCTATAAATGCAATCAAATGACGGGTTATTGTAAAATGTTATAGAAAATACTCTGTTACTTCTGCGTCAAATATTGTCAACCATGTTTTCCAAATAGTACAGTACATTCATTTTATAATATTTCGATACTTTTACATTGTACTCGCGTAGTTGTATAACAAATTGTTTATTTACAGGCCATTGTACAGAGCATCAATTGTTTTGTCAACTTTTTTCGTCTACCACTGTAATAATTTCAATATCACAACGATAGAAAATCGATGTTTTTGTTTTATGTCATTATTAATCTAATCAACATATTTCCAAATATTTTACTTGCATCAAATACAATGTGTAAAAAAACAACGTTCATATCTTCAATTTTATGTATTACAAAAAAATAAAAATATAATAATCCGAAATTATAATATCAAAGTTAAATTCTTTTTACAACTAAAGATGAATTGCATTTTGGAAATTAAGTCTTACATTGCAAATAATATAATGTATTCTTTTAATTTCAAAATAGTTTTTCAATGAATTATAATGAATTTAAAATATCTACGAATTGTGAAAATATGTAATATTAAAACTGAAATAGACTGCCACAATAAAGATTAAATAATGAAATTTTTATTAAAGAAAATATTAAATATCAATGATAATAAATTATTTTTTATTTTTTTCTATTTTCTTCCAACTTTTCCGTTGATCTCAAGATTCGATAGCTTATATTCATTCAGTATATGTACTAAAAACGACACTGAAAGTTAGATAGAATCGAAACGAGCCACCTGTTTCCGTGACCAATAAGATCGCGGCAAGAGAAAAAAAAGAACAAAAAGACAGTAAGCGAATAGAACGAATAGAAAAATTTTACTCGAAGGCTGAATCTTATCTTATATTTAGCTCAACGCCTCTTATAAAAGTGTCGCGAATTTATGACGAATTTAATTCCGAGAAAAAGTTGCCAGAGCGAAGAAAAGAAGCAAAACGAGAACGCATTTAACCGGTTTAATGCATCCATGAAATTTAATGATTCAATGACTGCTCATTCCAATTCGACTCCGAAATTTTATCGACAAATTCTGATAGATATGGCCTTTGTTTTCGATGAGATTAAGATGTATTTCAATCTTAACGCTACGCGTATCGTTGTGATTCCATGCGACTTACAAATATGACTTAAGTTAGAGTAATAGTGACTTATTACAATAAATATTGTAATAACGACTTATTTAATGCGAATATTTAGTTGATGTACGTAAAACTTTTGCATATAATTAATGGGCAACATAAAATTTTATATAAAGTATATATTTATATAATTATAGCAAAGAAAAAATTATATTTCGACAACGAGTGGGATAAATTTGAAAAATTTAAATACTGCATATTGTGAACAATTTTCATTGTTTTTCGTGGTTACTACAAGTGACGTTTCTACAGTCGAAAAATGCAAATATTACTGAAAGTTTTCGTTCTCCATTGCAATATTTAAATTGCTCGAATCCATCGCATTGTTCCAGTATAATGTCTTTTCCTTTTTTAAAAAATAAAGGGTTCATAAACCCTTTATTTTTTCGTATAAATACGTATAAAGTATGAAATAACGAAAATAATTACAAATATAGAGAATGTCTTACAATTAGATTTTATTTCTTATATTCATATTCTTATATTTAAATTGTAAGTTTTGTCATAAAGCTTTAATTCCAAAATTCAGAGAAGTTGAAAGCTAAATAAATTAAAATATTATAGAAAAAAAAATCTATTCAATCAAATATTTTCTAATTCCAACGTTATCGAAGAAATCATTAAAAAATTATAAAAAAAGTTGAGATCTTGTGATATGTATGTATATCAGTATATTTATCTACGCACATTTATTAACATAAACTCATTTTATAAGCTACTCAAGAGACAGCTACTGATAATATGAATAAACTTTTTCCCACGTAAATTAATTCTCATTTCTCTCTTAGATTTTTTAATTTATTCTCCACTTGAAAGATCTATACATTTTATCCCGTCTCACTTTTATTAATTTTATATAATGAATGTATTCAGTCTAGAATTCAGTCCTTCATACAATCATACTGCAACATTTCCGTTAATTCATACAACATGCGGGCATTGAAACTGCCGTTTCTTTCTCAATTCCAGCGGGAGTTCAAAATTCACGAGCACCAATCAATACAGTTTTCGTGTCAACAACAAGTGATAAACTAGTATTACTTTTGCGGGAAATGTGATCAACATTCCGTATCAATTTGCTTCAACGAACGATCATCGGCCACGCGACAAAACAGAGCATTCGGTACATTCCAGTATAATCAGTTCCTGCCATATCAAATGCGAACGAATCGTTTATATATCATTTACCGAAATATGTAACGCATGTCAATAACCGCTGTATATCGATTTGAGGTATGTTTTATCACTCAAGTATGTCGAATTAATTTCAATTTGACATTTGCACGGTATATCGAAATTATCAATTCCATCGAAACGGTTACTGGAATGAGATTTGTTTTTGCGAACATCACGGAAAAATTTTACTATTTTATCTCTTTGCAAGAGAACAGCTTCGATTACATTTATGCAAATAATATTAAAATTTTATCTGTTTGTTATCGGGGTCGAATGAACGGAGAAACGAATGGACAACAAATAAATAAACTTGTTATACAAATTATAATATTGTCCAGCTGTATTGGAGAATCGTTGAATGTACCGTATGCTTAATTAATATACGTTGAAACCGGAGAAAGTAAGTTTAATTGATCGATGTAATACGAATGCAATTATAATGTTCTCGATATAGAATAGTATTCATGCTGCGAATTCAGTCAACTAGTAAAATAATTTTGATTAGTTTCTTTCTCAGACAGCATAAAAAAATGTACTAATGGCATAGCCTGAAAAGTCACGCAAATTATGTGAGTATTTATATTTTAATTATTTCTACATGAACATAACTTTTATGAACATAATTACTATTTGTCTAACAATAAATAAAAATTAGATTCTGTGCAACAAGATCGACAAAATTACTAACTGTCGCCGCGGCATCGACGATTTCAACGCATATGTGAGAAAGTGTGCTAATCGATCAGATATAGTGTTATATAACAAGTGCTTTTGTAATGATTAGATGCAACTATGCAGTATTTGTCCCATGAATTGTTAGCTCTTAATTATTATGCAAAGCTGGATAATTATGGTGGATTGCATATTGCTCTGGACATCATATCAAATAGCGAATATCAAATTGCTCGATACGAGCGTGAATGTGCTGCATATAGACTTAGCGTAAAATAACATGTTAATTGTAGTGACTATGTTGAAAGAATATACATTATGACATAATGATTAATGCATTTTCATCTACGAGTATAACGCTGTGCTTTGCATATTTGCTGTATATCATCATGGGCATAATGATACATCAGGTAAAAATATTTAAAAACTCTCTTACTATCGTGAAAAGATAATAGAATATTTGCTTAGCAAAACAACTTGAAACAAATTTTGTTTTACCGTAGAAGTCATACTTTCGTTGGTATAGTTGTTTAGTTTAAACTTTTAAATTTATTTTTCTATAAAAACATCTTTGAAATAAAGTGTGTATTTATTAAATCTTTTGCTTTTTAAAAATTTTAACAATAAAACCATGATGTATAGAAATAATATCTAACAAGTCTACTTAAGCGATTACAGCACTTATATTTGTATTTATATTTGAAAGTTTTAAATTATAAGATCTTTTACCTTCATGTATTTTATATGTATATATACTCGATTCTATGTATTTAAATGCATATATGTATATTATGCAATAAATGCATAAATGAATAATAATATTAAAAAGTTTTGTAAATTTTTTATAGAATATTCTACAAGACATTCTAATTTTGTTAGAAATTAAAGATTTTTGAAGTTTAAAATTTATGATTACTGACCTAATTAGATTAATTCTAAAATGAATTCTATTAGTAACGAACTGATAAAGTTATAATTATACATTAGGAAAGACGGAAGAAGTATCAATTTAAAAAATTTATTAGAGCGATTAATATATTCTGAAAAAAAAAATTAAATTAGTCACTGTTGAAGCCTTTTTAACATTAAATTGGTTTGTCGGAAATCATTTGAATAATTCGGAAATGTCTCATATGTCGAGGCGAGAATGAAAATAACGACTTGGCTATGATCCAAAAGACATAAAAGAGTATGTTGAACAAGTTCATTATTCTAATTTAACTATTGTTTGCCTTTTTTCAAGATTAGCTACTTGTTAGCAAAGCGTTTTAAAATACCAACTTGTAACTTCAACATAAAATATTTAAAAAATTGAAAATTGAAATTTTTCTTAATTAAATTTTCATAATTAAAATTAATTAAAAGATAAAATTCTCCATTTTAATCAATTAATTTTACATTTCTGAGGCGTATAATTGTTTAAAACTATTTATATTATTCTTAAATAATACAACAAATATATACTTCTAAAAAATTTTACATGATTATCAGAAGAAATAATATAAAGAAACATTTAAATATAAAGAAAAATATTAATTTATGTGTGTCACTTGAAGTTGTAACAAAATACAATATGAAAGTATTAAGTATTGCTTCATGCTTGTAATTGTAACATAAATCTTCATACTTTGTCTAATTAATTTATGAAATATGGAATGTTTCCGTAATATTTAAATATTAGATGTAATAGGCTGATCCATTAAGCGATTACAATAAAAATTACAAATGTTTGCACTTGTTATGACACTTTCTGTGTGTGTGTGTGTGTGTGTGTGTGTGTGTGTGTGTGTGTGTGTGTGTGTGTGTGTGTGTGTGTGTGTGTGTGTGTGTGTGTGTGTGTGTAATATATATG
>VBVR01004281.1:0-14854 GCA_011638315.1 Tetramorium parvispinum
ATATTAAATCAGAATTCATTATATTTTTTTTGAGCTCAAAATCACCTATAGAGATATAAAGATTAATATTCGAATTTTAATTCAATAAATTATTAATTATAACGTAATTAGCATGAATACGAATTAGTACCTTTTGGAATGATGTCGATATGGATATATGTATAGGTATATAAATTATGTTCTAAAACGTATCTTCGTTTACTCCACCATGTTATATGTTCAATAATTTTTATCCCCACCGTGCATTAATTTGTCACGTCACTTACATGGTATCCAGACGTATGGTACCATCGTGTAATTTATCCTCTGGATAAGCTCACTTATCCGGAAGATCAAGATCAATTTTACTAAAAGCAGGAAAAGCACAAATTTCATTTTTAACTGATAGATAAATTACTCGACAATTTATCTCAAGGTGAAACGACCTTTATAGAAGATCACATAAGATAGGCCCTTATAGAAAAAATGCGCGCATATGTATACGCGCTTTACGGAATTTAACCAGAGCGTCAAGCATGAAAAGGCACCTTAAGATTATGGATTCGTCAGGCAGCGGAATGTTTACCGACATAGATGAAGGCTCGTCCACATGGATTCGTAGAGTCCGATGAAGTATTGGTAATTAGTTAATGCAGAATTAAAAATTGATACATAGAACGCGATACACAATTAAGCAATCACAATAATTTCAACACGATCCTGATTTCCCTTATAATTTTAAAGCATCGCACTCGATTGCGTTCGTAACGGAGGTCAAAATGATTCGGCCGCGTGATTGGCTAAGTCATAATAAAAATTCAAATTTGACCAATTGTGCGCACGAATAATTTTTATCGAATCATTTTGACCTGTCGTGACTGCAGCTCTGATAGGCAAGAAAAAAAATCCTCAAGCTGATTCACAATTTAAAAAAAAATAACATAAATTTTATCTTTAATTTTTTATCGTACGAAAAATTTAATTCTCTTGTTGGGACTGTGAAGATGAATGCATTTGATCAGGGATGGCACAGAACATGAAGAGGCGTACACTTCCTATTTTATTCTCATTATTATTTCATACTTCTTAAAATCCAAACACATCTATTTTTCTATCGACGAATGATATATATTTATATATATATATATATAATAAATATCCGCATTATATCCTAAAATTAACAAAATATTTTTCCTTTTATGTTTGTTTATCTCCCTTGGTCTAAAGTGTACGTAATTTTTATTATTTTCTTCTTTTCTCTCTTTTTCTTTTTTAAGAAGCTTCTCTTTCTTCCAAAGATCTTTTTATAAATTTAAATGCAGTGTATACATCATAACAACAACCAGCCTTAGCCAATAGTTTATTCATTATTATATTATTATTATTATCATTAGTACTACCACTACTACTATTATATTATCATTATTATTCGAGAAAGACGTTGCGAAGCGGATAAATCAGGTGGACAACATAATCGTACCGATTATATAAACCCTTAACGCGTATCAAATTTTTCGTGAGAACATTAGAAAAGAAGGTAGACGAGGAAAGAAATACGTATATCCAATAACTTGGTCACGCAGTCGCTCCTTCCTTCCCATTGAGATAACTGCTTGCGTGGAAAGTAAAGAAAAGAAAAGGAGGAAGAAAAGAGGAAGAGAAAGAAACGAGACGTTAACGTTCGTTAACAGCCCGGGGCTGATTATTCACATATCTTTCTACGAAACTTACGTTTAATACATCGATCTGAGGAATCTCAAGAGAAGATAAATAAAGATCTTCATCTCTCGAGAGTTTGATTAATATCAGATTTTGCTGAACGAGGACGGCATGCATGTTCGCAGAGCAAGCCGAGTCATAATCTCATCAAAGTTATCTCCCTCTTCCTCCTTCTTCTCATCGAAATCTTCTCATAGAAATTTGGCATTCTATTTTTTCCTTTCTTCTTTTTTCCCCAATCAGATCGCAATCACGCATTGGGACGCATTGCGAGCAAAACAAGATAAGATACAACTGAGAGAAAGACGAGAATTAAATTTAGATGGTTGAATGCGAGACTCTGCGCGAGATTCGTCGCTGCAATCGTGTATATCGGATTATGACATCAGAGAAGTGGGAAAGCGATCTATTTTCGCATGTTATCGAGATATAAATTCGAGGAAAGAAAATGAGAAATTTGCACACGCGCATATACAACGTACACATACGTGACTCTATAATTCATTTATTTGATTTAAATGACAGTTCACGATACATCGAGAATTTTTTATGCTTTTTATTATTTTTATATTGTCTAGGATTAAAAGGAAAAGCACATAAAATATTTCATAGAAAATAAGGAAATTAGACATTGATATTTCTTTAACCGAGAAAATGCCAATTCTACAGTGAAAGTATACGGTACGATTTTTTCGATCCTGACATCATAATCCGGAACGTTCTTAGTGACCGATCAGGAAAGGATCTGGAGACCAAATTCACATACGAATTTCATTCCCTAAACGAAATGAAGAATCCGACCTCGCCACTGCGCAATCATTCGCTGCTCAAGATCACTACTAAGCGCTGGCGGTTGAGTAATATAGTTGAGAATTCGCATCTCGGACAGCAAAAAAAAAAGAAAGAAAAAAGAAAAATTTGTATACATGTAGAAAGAAATAGTGCCTCACACAGACATTCATAGACGAAGATCAGCAACAGTAATATCTCCTGTATGTATTACATCGTCGTAAAATAGAAATTTGTAGAAATCACTATGTACGGCTAAGTGTCTCAGTTAAGTAGACATCATCTGGCGCGATCGGGGGCCGCGCGGGCGAGTCAGGGTAGAGTATAGCGCACGTACGGCACTTCGACGTCGTTCCCGTCCTCGTCGTTGCAGCACAGCTCGAAAACGAGAGCGCGCACGTGCGGCTCCAGCTTCTTCTTCGACACCTTCTTCACTACTTCCGACATAAGCAGACCCATACGCTCCTGACATTTGGGCTTTGCCATGAAGAACGAGTACAGCATGCAGATACCTTGCGACAACATTGTCACTTCCAGATTGTGTTGTTCTTTGAAATAGTCGAGGAACTCCTTCAACGTCAATTCGCCCTTTACTTCGAAACGGTCCCACAACGTCCACTCGATGTCATAGTACTTGAGCTTGGGAGCGGCGATCGGTTCGCTAAAACCGAAAAATGGTAGCGCCAGGTTTACAAAGCCGTTCTTGTACAGCGACAAGTCGCGCACGCCACGCGTCAACTTGTACAGTTCCAGACAGACGAGACCGGCCACCACTGAGGTGGTGGTGGCGATCGCCGGGATGATTTTGCCGGCGATCAGCTTGCTCTTGTGTCGATCCGCCGGCGAGATCTTGTAATTGGTAGCGCGCAAATTCGACGCTGCTACAATGAAGTCTATGTGGAAATTGGTGTCGTCATCTTTTTCGAATTCCTGTGGGTAAATCGCCAGGCCGTTCAGATCCTCCGTCTTCGGCAACTCCTCCTGCAGTTGCGACAATCGCTCGTGATCGATGTTGCCACTGCCATTCGATACTTGCACCTGAAAATATAACCGTTCATTCTTTAATTCTCTTTCCTAACATTTCAAATTTACACTTGGTTGAAAATTTATGGTTTTCTGAATCACCTAATTAAAAATATTCTTAATATATCTTTAAATTTCTCAAGATTTTTTTAGGATTTCCTAAATTTTATTATCGTTATTATGAATGACGATAACATCTTGATTCTAAGATTTTTAAGAATTTCTAATTCTTTTGAATAAGAGTTGGAAATTTTTTTTCCACTACTACACTGATTGAAGTGTTAGTTTTTTTTCTACCTGTGAGTCCGTTTCGGCGATCTTCACGCCGGATTTGGGTGTGAATTCAGGTATTTTGACGTTGGCAAGGGTCCTGGCAATCTCTTCTCTATCGCGATTTGTGGGTATTCCGTAAACTTTGGCCTTGAGATTGGCACCGGCAACGATGTAATCCATATGCAGAGGGTCATTAACATCAAAGACTAACGGGTCCGGACAGCGTTTCGGACCAGACCAGAAGGGCTGACCACTCGAGGTCACTTGATCCGGTGGAAAGTTGAACAACAGCTGGCGGATTTGATTGCTGTATTGCTCCTGCCAGTGGCAACGGGCCCATGCCACGCAATCAGCGAAGTTGCTCGGCCTCTCATCGATCAGCGCCGTTTTCACCGACTCCAATACCTCAAGGGGCTGTACACCGGGCAGCTTAAGCGTCCGATCGACAAACTGTGCATCGGAAATATATTGCGCTGCATTCTCCGCCGACTGGCGGAACAGGCCTTCGAAGTTGTCGCGGGCCCACTGCAGAGTATGTTCGATGGCGTTGGGGAAGTTCTTGAGCGTACAGATAGGAATACTCTTCTCCGGTGGATCCTGCGACGAACTGTATGATTCAGTAAGGAACGGCACCACCACCTGGGTGTTGCCCTTAGTGCCGAGCGTACCGGATTCCAGTAGGGGTTTACGATAGTATACGCAACGACGATCCATATAAATACGAGCGTTCACGTTATCGAGCGCGTTCGCCACGCCATCTAGCACTTCGAAGAAGTCGTCGTTATAGATCTTCTCTGTTTCCGGGCATACTCGATTCTCATGTGCGACCACCTTCATGTCGGGGTTCATGCCCTTGATGACTCTGGCCGCCGTCGACGACTTGGATTGCTGCACATCTGACGGTCTGAACAGAAACTGTCGATTCAAATTGGACTTCTCGATCAAGTCCATGTCCGTCACCGTGACACAACCGTCCTCCGCGCCAACGCCGACCATCGCAAAGTTCTTCAATAATTCACAACCGATTGCACCGGCACCGACCACAAAGTATTTCAAGCTGCCGATCTTGGACTGGAATTTCTTGCCGAAAACAGCCACCTGAAAGAAAAATTGAATCAATGATTATGTTGCGCAATGAAATCAAGCGTTTTGTACCTTTATTTATAGACAGTGTTTCAAGAGGTTTCTGTCATACTTCATGAATGTATTTCTTTGATCAAAATAATGAAAAAAGTTCATATAAATGGATTTGGAAACACTTTATTTTCGAGTTGTAATCAAAGATTTTTCGAGAAAGTCTTTTTTTCATTTCTATTAAAATAATTTTACAAAACAAACAATATTATTATTATTTAATAATCATTTAATTATTCCACAAAAATTACAATTTTACATTAGATTATCACCAGCCTCAATGTATATCTAAACTCAGTGAATTACAAATATGACTATTTTCCAACATTCTTGGGTTGTTTTTCATTTCTTCGGCAAACATGATTCTTTGTAAAAGTTTATTTATATTTATTTATTTTAGTTTGTTTATATTCTCCGAGTATATTCAATATTTAGTCCTAACTTAATAAAGTGGTTGAGAAACTACAAATCGAGCAGATCACCTGTTTTAAATCCCCTCGAATTCTTTTTGTGGAAAGAAAAGACGTTAACATAAGTTAAAAAATCCGAGAATATATATAAACTTTTACAAATCATGCTGCCAAAAAAAATAAAAATTAAAAAAACAAGCCAAGAATGTTGTAGTGGAGAATGCAATCACATCTGTAATTCGCCGAATTTAAACATGCATTACTCACAATTTGAACAACTAAAGTAAAACTAAAATTTCTGAGATAATTCACTAATTTAATTAATTATTCCTATAAATAATAGGAATAATGTTTATACATTTTTCGTAAAATTATTTTGATAGAAATACCCCTAAAAAAGGGCAAAATCTTTGGCCACATCTCGAAAACAAAACATTTTCGAATCTATGTTTTATATAAATTTTTTCATCAGAAAAATAGGACTAAAGTATAACCAAAACACGAAACATCATATAAATTAAAAATATGATTATCGAATTTATCGATAAAAGATGTAATATCCAACTTTCTTCAAATTGTTCAAAATTTTTCTTGAAAAAATTTTAATCGACTGATCAACATACATACCTGAGAATCATAACGAGATCCCGTGGGACAACAATCTTCCTCGGTAAGCTCCGAACGGTCAACAGGCAGGCATTCGATGGCATCGAAGTACAACCATTGGTAGATGGGATGGAATTTGCCAGAGCAGGCTTTCATCACTTCTTGGGCAACAATCCCGCCGATCGTGGCATTCATGGGATTTAAATCGCCAGCCGATACCTTGGCAAACGTGCGTAGCAACTCCTCATTAATCTCGGTTTCAAATCCGTAGCTGTCCTTGACCTGTTCGGCGATGGCAATAAATTCGTCAGCATCCGATTGGTTCCATGATCGCGGCAATGTGCCTCTATCTGCCATGTATTGATGCAGTGCCAGGAAGGCCAGATGTAGCTGTTCCGGATAGTCGAATTTGCCAAAGTCCGTGACGAGAAACTCAGGTTTCTTCAAGGCTGTTTGTAACGGCGCGAAGTGTAAGATTTTGGGCATCTTTACTTGGGTTACGATGCCACTGCGCACGTACTCGGAGAACCTGACAATATTCGATTCGTTTTATTAGATAAATTGACCGAAAAGTCTCAAAATAGAAAGTATTATTGTATTAATTATAACTATATTTTACTAATTCTTTTTACAGAAATAATGATCAATCATTAAAATCACATAATGGAAAGTTGGCCATTCAAAATTTATACAAGGTGTAATAATTAATTATGAATACTTTTGGATAGCTATCATTTCTCAGCCACTTGATCGGTTTTTATCGTTTTATCGAACTTTAGAGAAAATATTAAAGATGAAATTTTTATTTGGTGCCACTGATAATAATCATTAGTGTTGCTGAAGATGTTTTATCGGGTTTCAAAATAAAAAAATTGAAAATTGATTAACGTGAGTACATGTAAAATTATCTTTGACACGCCATTCTTTCACTCTTGGATTACTCATTTGTATCAAATTTCATAATTCGGTAAAAAATGAAAACAAAAAATTTGAAAAATATTAAATGTATGAAAATTTTCGTCATAAAAAAAGAATTGAATAATGGAGGTGAATCGATATAATAAATTTTCACAATTTTTGAACCGCTTGTTAAAAAATTATAAAATTTGATACAAATGAGTAACAATTGAAGAGTGAAAAAATGACATACAACGATAATTATACGTATATTCACATCAACAATTTCCAATCTTTCGACTTTGAGCAATGACGATCATCATCAGTGACACCAAATAAAAATTCCATTTTTTCTCAATATTTTTTCCCAATTTCGTAAAAATCGTTTAAATAGCTGAGAAATAACAGTTGCTCAAAAGTTGACATAGTTACACCTGTATATTTCCTAATTTTTAATCCTAGCAAAATACTTGTGACTGCCTGTCTCACCTGGAAGTGTCGCCAATGCTGAAAGTATATGGTCCCAGCACTTTGATCTTAGTCGGATCACACCCGTTTAGTTCAGTCATGCCCTGTACTTCGGAGAAAGTCACGTAGTCACCGTCCTCCATGCCGTGGCGAGTGTCATCTAGGCAGGTGACAACACCCTCGCTGTCACGGGAGATACTGGCGACCATTGCGCTCACCGGCGGTTCGCCATTTGTATCCACCACCGTGAACGTCTCCCCGAAGTCACAGAATACCTGCGAGAACAGGCCGCGGGTGTCGGCGAGTATTAGGGCGATGTCCTTGGAGCGGGTAATCTGCGAAATGCGCAGCTGCTCGGTCAATGGTGTTTCCGTCAGTACCACAACCTTGAACTGTTGGATGTATGCCTCGCTCAGTGGTCCGGAGTAGTGGCGAGTAGGCACGTAATTGTTCAGCTCTGACAGGCGTTGACAGCATGCTGCCGCACGATTCTTACCTGTCAAACAAGTCCAATTTTAGTAATGTTAAACATTAATTTTACTATTTGCGTTATCGATTATTAATTGTTTAACTGAAATAATTATAAAGCTTATAATACTAGGTTTACTAATTTCCATAATTAACATATGCTAAAATCTTATAAACTCGGATCGTAGGCTAACAAGGAATTTTTTAAATTATAAATTTCAACATTTTATTTTATCAAAAATTTGTAGATATCTGCAAAGATTAAATATACATAGCCTACGAAGAAATTTTTAAAATTTAGTTTTGTCAAATTCTATATGCATTAATTTAAAAAAAATACATACATATTCTTTATTATATGAATAACAATTTTTAATATATAATGTTCAAAATCTTTTTTTCATATATTCTGCGTAGCTCAGTTGTCAGTACCTTGGAATCAATATGGCTTTAGAACAAAGAATGTGTTATTTAAGACACCTAAGTAATATTTTGCAAAATAACCTTTTCATGATGACTTGCATTAATAACACATACAATTTGCAGTTTTGAATCATATTTTTAGAGCATAGAAAGAAAAAATGACCGTGTAATCGAATGGTGCAATAGAATAATAATTTGCTTAACAATAGCAACAGCTGTGTCTTATCTCTTTAAATCTTATCATTCTGTAGATTAGAATTACAAGTTTGTCACAAAGCCGAATCTCTGATATGCATATAAGAGAAATTGTAATTTCCTGTTTTCTTCTGTCAATATATAAAATCTATTATATTTTTAATTTCTTAAATATCATCCACCTATATTGAATTTCATTTTCAACACGTGCATATCTGTATATCTACATCTGTAGAAAAAAATTACAAATTTTTTTTTATAGCTATCTATTCCTGTCGGAACATGACATCATTTTTTTCTCCTTCTCTTTTCCATATCTTACATATAATTGTGAAACAAGTGTAGAAAATTAACGTGAATCACGTTGTATCATTGATTCAAGGATCGGTTGTCGATCACGCGAGAAGAGATCGAAAGTCCGCGCGCGCTTTTCTCCGTCTCACGTGTTTCCGTGTGACCGGCACTGCCACGGCACGCGTACGCGTTCCTCACCTACGTCCGCCTCAGTGAGATAAAACTGCGAGCCCAGGTCGGCCAGCTTGCAGACGGCATGGTCGTGCAGCGTGACGGACTTGACGCCACCGAGGATGATGTTCTTGGCGATCTCGACGCCGAGGCCGCCGAGACCGGAGATGAGCACGTCGGAGGACGCCATGCGGCGCATGGCGTCGTGCCCGAGGACGTAGAGCTGCCGCGAGTATAGACCCTCATCGATCTCGGTGGGCGCGCGGCCGCCGCCACCGCTGCTGCTGCTGCTACCGCTCGTGGAGCCGTTCTTCGCCATGTCTACATCCATCTCCACTGCGTTCGTCGTCGTCAGCTCGTCGTCGGCTCCTCCCGTCGTGCTGGCAGCACCAACGCGTCGCTTCTTGGCTGGGGGATCAACGGAGCTCTCCGCCACCTCAGCACTAGACATCGGAGGACTTGACGGACGTGTTCACAGGGACGTCGGATTATGTGCCGTCGATTATTTCCCCTGATTGTGCCCTCACTCTTTCCCTCTCTCTCTCTCTCTCTCTCTCTGTCTCTTTCTCACCCTTCCCTCTTTTCCACTCCCTCGCTCTACCTCTCTTACACACTCTCTCTTTCTCTCTCCCTCGCGATCGCGCTTGTCACTCGGCGAATCTCGAATGCGCCTCGGCGCCGATGACACCAGCACGCTCTAAGACGGATACCTCAGCCACGGACGCGTACCGACCAACCTCACACTGCCGCCGTACACGACGTCGGCTCCACCACTCTCTCCTCTCCGCCCTCTCCACTTCGGTCGGCCCCTGTTCGACCGCCACTGCCACCGCCGCGCCGCAGCCCCCGCGGAACGCGCCCTCGTGCCTGTCCGCCGCTATCCGCCACGGCCCGCGACCGTCCTCCCCGCCTTCGTGTCCGTTCGCGAAGCACCGCCGCTGCCGCCTTTGTTCCTTGCCGGAGAACGTCGGACCGAAGAAAGAAGCCTTCGCACCAGCGTGATACACGGAGACGTTCCGCCCGATCTACCGACGACGCTGCCGCGCTTCACGCCCCACCCCCCTCGCGCACTCCAATTCGCTGTTGCTACACGGACTCGTCGATTCGCTCGCCGTCCTCCGAAGCTGTCGCTGCGCCGCGATCAGCCGCGCGATCGACTCCGATTGGTCACTAGTAGGCAAACTAGACGCGGCGCGCGCGCCGACGATACCGCCAGTGTCGTAGCTACGACGTGGACGAGGGTGC
The DNA here is from genome assembly GCA_011638315.1 of Tetramorium parvispinum. NCBI lineage: Eukaryota > Metazoa > Arthropoda > Insecta > Hymenoptera > Formicidae > Tetramorium > Tetramorium parvispinum. The sequence continues at coordinate 10,095 of VBVR01004281.1, forward strand.
CATCTTTAACCTTTGGAGGCCCGGCAAATTGCAAGTGGAGCTGCAAGTAGATGAGATCGAACGATTCGTGGCAAACAATTTCACGTTTTATAATATAAATGTCTCTCAAATTATACATTTCTCGTCGTTAGCATCATATTAGATGCACTTTGTAAAAAGACACAATGTAACCAGTTCGTGGAGTACAAAGTTGTAAAGACAAAGCGATTATTTATATTGACGGCATCGACGAGGATACACGGGAGTGATGATTCCACGTGAGATCATTAACCGTGCTGATTCAATACTTATTGTAGCCTATAATCCTTGGTTCTTTCGTATCCTGTTCTTTACGAGATTGTTGCTGAACTGTATATACGCGAAAATTATTATAGTTTCATCTATTGTATAAGAAGTTTTACAAACCATTCATTATGTAAGAGATGTGTGTGTGTGTGTGTGTATATATATATATTATGTATGTACAATAGAATGAATAATTATCGCAAAAATGAAACATTTATCAATTTTTATCTTTATTGCTTGTATGTATGTATATTTTACAGGAGCGCATATGTATACTTTATATTTTTTACGTAATCTCGTTTTAAGGCTCCTGGGTACCCAGCACAGCCATCTTGATTCGTGACGTCAGAAGCGAGAAATTTGATGGCTAGGTAACGGTGACAATTGTTGCAAACTACGGTAAGATAAAGAAATATTTCAATAAAAACATACTACAGATCGTTTTAACACCCTTGTAAAATGTGCAGGAAACTATCCCTTTCGCTCGATAGTTAGTAAACAGCCGTAAAATGAACATGAAAGGATATACACGTGTGTATTGTGTACATGTGTTACGCATTGTTTCATGTTCATTTTACGGCTGTTTATTAACTATCGAGCGAAAGGGATAGTTTCCTGCACATTTTACAAGTGTGTTAAAACGATCTGTATGTTTTTATTGAAATATTTCTTTATTTTACCGTAATTCGCAACAATTGTCACCGTAACCTAGCCGTCAAATTTCTCGCTTCTGACGTCACGATTCAAGATGGCTGTGCTGGGTACCCAGGAGCCTTAATTCCGAAAGCTAGCATTATCTGTTTATTGACATATGGAATATTGAAAGAATTTACATAATTTATATTTCGCAGTATTTATTAGTGATAGCTTATTAGTATAATTTTATTTAAATAAGAATTGTTAATACTTAAAAAAATTAAAATTTAATCAACTAATTAATGTATTCATGTGTAACTATTCGTATATTTATATATTATATGTATAACAATTATAATTTATAAATATTTCTTTTGAAAAGAGAAACGTAGTCAATTGTTTTATGTAATTCGCAAATAAGCTCCAGATGTTTTATTTTAATGGTTTATTAATTTTGTACACAAACCAGTAATTAACTCATACAACGCGAATTTCTATCGAGAATCAAAAAAAATATATATAAGAAAAGACTGACTTCAAATTTTACGTTGTAGAAAAAAATAATTGATTCAAAAGAATTTTTATATGAAATTAATTTATTACATAAAATGTATATTAATTGTAAAAGAATTAAGCGCTTCAAGAAAACACACTTTTCATTATTGCAAACGTTGAGCAAATAAGAACAGTCAAGTTCATCACATCGCAAATTATTACAGAGGCGAAAAATTCCACAACAAAAATATTATTGGATGGAAAAATTAATTGTTGATGCATTGAAGAATAGGTATTGATTACTATAGGAAATTTTTTTATCTCACAATCATGCGCGCGGTCAGATATGTAAATTTAATAAGACAGGTATGTTGTAATTGTAATTTCCGCATGATGCAAGCGAAGTTTTTAAACCGAATGCAATTGGATATTTTGAATCTGCTGAAGATAGAAACTGCTGATATTTTAAAACCGTTAATCAATTTTTATCAGTATCATTTAATTAACCCTTTTTTACAGAATATATCACAGTATGTTTTTGTAATTTAAATTTTACATTGCTCTCGCAATTCTTAAATCCTGTGTTTCCAGAAATCGCAGTAGAACATAAGCTATGTTCTGGAAATTAATTTTCTTAATCAGTTACATATACATATTTCTTTATTATTGATGATTTATCGTTTTTCATTAGCCGATTTGTTTTATTTATATTAGAAATTAATTCCGACATTTAATAAAGTGCATATGTACTTGTGACAAAAGAAGAAAGATCGGTCACTTTATTGTTAATAACTGAATTTTTTGCTATCGTTTTTCCTGTATTTCGCCAATTATATGATATGCGTTAGGAACAAACTGGTGCGGTAACGGAAATACTGCACGTAATGAGAGCGATCTCGGTTTTCTCAAGAGCATAGACGTCTGCTGCAGAGCGCATGATAATTGCCCGAATGATATCTTGGCCAACCAAACGGCGGTCAACCTCAAGAACAACGGTATTTTCACTAAGTAAGTAATTGAACGAGCGAGATAATACGAGCATTACTCTCAACATTTGCCATCGTATCTCTCGTTGAACTTTTCTTATCGTAACGTCTGCAAAAAATCCTGCAGTACTTGCATTATTTCTATCAAATATAAATTTCACGTGACAGATGCAAAATAAATCTTATTGTATAAGTTTTGTTATTGAATTGTATATTTACACATTTTTTTAAATAAAATAATAAAGCCAGTTAGCTCGTATTTTTATTGATAATTTTTAATCAATTTCTTTCTTACTAAGTCATTATAATTTTCTAAAAACAGATCCGCTTGTACTTGCGACACAAAGTTTTATGATTGTCTGAAAAAAGCGAACAATCTATTCGCTCGCGAGATCGGAATTACATACTTCAATGTGCTGGGACCGCAGTGTTTCAGATGTTCATGCCCGGAGGAAGATTGCAAGTAAGAAACATTTATTCACATTTTTTTATTTAATTTTATTTAATTAAGATATTAAATCAGATAATTATATTTAATTAATTCTTACTTATAACTATGCAAATTTAAACAAACGAGTCTAAGTTTATACTGCAATGAAAAGATTCTAGTATGATATATATTAGAATTTATTTTTATTCAACGTTACTGTTTTTAACGTATTAGATATTTTAAATGTATTCTACATATTAGATATCTTAAAATATAAATAAAAATTCTGGCTAAATTTGATTGAAACACATCATTTCAGTCGTGAAGACGGCACGGAGTGTAAAAATCACTGCAAAAAGTACGAGTGGGTCGACAATAAAAAATATTAGTGAACTATAAGTTTCATAAGTTGAACCAACAATCATAATAACAGATTTACGAGTTTGATGATAAAACTTTTATGATGTAAATAAAATTTGATCACAGCAATGAACACTATATCCTTTATTCTATTTCTTCAATTAAAATGTTCATTAATAACACTGACAATTATACGCTTATCTCAGGATAATTATCAATACTAATTACATAGTGCTGAAGTCATCATTTATTCCATTATATATATATATATATTACATAATATTTTTTCTTTACCTGACGTTAATGATCATTCAGTTATTTGTACATACACAGAATGATGCTATCGTAATTTTCTTTGGACAAGAACGTGAAATTGTTCAACAAATTTCGATCACATTATTCGGCCGTACACCTCCTTTAATTACATGCGAAATGCGTTTTAGAGACCATGCTGAAAATAAAATAAATAATAAGGATAAACTGGAAAACAAAATTAAAATACATGATCAAGATATAACGGAAAATATTTCATCTTTGCAACTTACGCAGTCGATAATCGGACAGACGAATAAGCAAATGTACACACGCAGTCATTAATGCCTGGTAGAGAGCCTCTGAGGTTCTCTAGTGTGAGGCTACTGCTGGACAAAATACACATCTCCGTCTATCTCTCATTTCCACGCGCGTGCGTGTTCCGGCGGGCGACCTGTCAAACTCCACGCACGGATCAGCTGATTTCAGACGGATACATGCGGATTCCGCACGAGTGTTGCCAGCCCTCACGGATTTGAGTTTACGTATATTTGACGTATATAACAGTATTTGTATTGTATAATAAACGTACATTTGTGCAAACTTTTTACCAGGATTATGTGGTATTTACATTAGTAAATGACGATAAAATCAGGTACAAATACAGTTTTTTACCACAGTATATATCACAGTATATATACCAGAATATTTTTATAAAAGTTTAGTATTTTAAAAATGATATTTTTAATTTATTAATTTATTAAATTATTAGTTTATTAATTTTTAAATCTATATTATACAATGTTTACACTACTCTATTGTGGTAAAAAGATGAGTATAAATATAGTATTTTTTTACATTTTTAATTTTTTAAAATACTGTATATGTATAAATTTATTTCGGTATAAATCTTCTATTTCAGCTGCTACTTCTATTTCTACTATAAAAACTATGATTGATAATTGTAATAAAATTGACATTTGGTATTTTACTAATTTAAAAACTTGATAAATACAGAATATGCTTGGTACAGAACCAGTAAAAAAAGTGCACACCTATACTATGAAAATACTATATTACTACACATTTTATGTTACTTAAAAATGGTATTTCTATGGATACTAAAAACCGCGAGGGTTATAAAAGAACCATTGTTTAACATACTCATAGTGGCCACAGCATTTTCGTCAACAATTATGACGTCAGTATTTTCATCATATGCACTAAAACAATGATGATCTAAAATTGTTCCACATGATCCATGTAAAATGAAACCGCAGTATCCACACTTTGTAGTCTGCAAACATATACAAATG